>QANX01004780.1:0-33302 GCA_003254975.1 Ochetophila trinervis
TTGAAAATTTTATTATTTTTCTCGAAACGGGATGTTACAAAAGCAATAATTAAAAGAAAGCAATTATAACAACTAATCAAGGCAACGAGAGTAATTATTGAAAAGTTCAAAGGTTTGATGAAACAAGGATTATGACTTCACCACTATTTAGCCTTAATGCATGATAAATTCATAAGGCTAACCACCCTTTGACCACAACTAACTAGAAGTTGATTTCTCAATGCATTCTATTCTAGCAAGCCCAAGGTATTTAATTATCCCTAATCTAAATACCAAAATTTAAGCCCCAAGACATGCAAACCCAATAAGCTATTGTCAAAGTTGTCACTAAGGCATGCAATATTCATATAACCATGTATTTCATTGTTCATCCATATTATATCCCTTATTCCTAAGCCAATATAATACTAGATCTATCCACATTTTCATGGAAGCATTAAGAACTACAATGAAACATTAACCATGAATATGAATTGAAATCAAACATGCATTTAAAACTAAATAGTCATAATAGGACTACATCATAATCCTTATAGAAATTTGGTTACAAATATTCTTATGAATAGCCATCAAATATTCAAAAGAAAACATATATCAAATACAAAAAGAATTGAGAATAGAGAAACAAATCCAATAGTTGATGGCTGCCGAATTTGTCCATATGAATTGAAATCTCGCTTGATCAAGAACTAGTGTGTAGCTAAAATCTCCTCTATAGAATACCCTAAAAACTCAAATAAAAACCTAAAAATTTAGACCTTAGAACCTCTAAATTTCTTCCGTTGTAACTGTGTAACTTGATGTGTGAAAGAATTGTGAATAGGGGAATGAATAATGCTTCAAGGTGCATGATATTTATAAGAAATGTTTTACTAGTTAAACTAGGAAAACTCTAGAGTTATTAACTAACTCTAGATGTAATTCCAATCTAATAGGAGATAATATATTATCACAATCAAATCTCCTATATTTCCTTCATATGGTCGACCCTATAGCATTGTTTAGGTCATTGGTGCCTCACATTCACACTTAGATAAGGAAACAATCCAAATCTCTTTAGGAATCCAATTTCTCTCTAATTCTAATTCCTTCTCTAATTATTATTCCATTTAATATAATAAGAATAATCTAATCTTTCATGTGGCATATGATGTGGCAATAAATATACACCTGGCTGTAAAGTGATGATGTGGCAGTCCATGCATAGGTGCCATCCTAGTAGGCAAATACACTTTTCTTTTATAT
Source organism: Ochetophila trinervis (assembly GCA_003254975.1). NCBI lineage: Eukaryota > Viridiplantae > Streptophyta > Magnoliopsida > Rosales > Rhamnaceae > Ochetophila > Ochetophila trinervis. The sequence continues at coordinate 1,246 of QANX01004780.1, forward strand.
CTTCAATGTTCATCAGCATATTCCAAGTACACTTTAGATGACTAAATAAACCCCGAATTCACTGATTCTAGTTGCAAATGTTAGGTCTATGTCTTATCTTTCTAGGAATATCTTGATTGCACAAAATGAACATCGGGAAGGCACTAAATTCCAATTTCCCCAAGGTAATGTAAGTCTGCCGCAACTACTAAAAATGTTGATCTTCTAAATAAAACTAGTACTGATTGGCTGATACAATTGCAATGAAACTTTATCTAATTGAAACTTAATAAATCAGAAATTATTTGCAATGGGAATCACACAAAACCTCTATGTGTATCTCCATATATGATTTTCTCAGTAAAAATTGCCCAAAAATACAGTAAATTCCAGCATTTGCTCTTTTTTCTCTAAAAATAAAAAAAAAACAATCATTTAGTACTTTTCATTAACAATTAACAGTAACTTTTTATGCCTATCAACTACCTTCAAATTGAACTTTGCTAGTCTCTAGCAAAGAAAGAAAGAACTAAAAACCCAATTCCTATAAAATACACAAATACCTTGATGAGGTGCCTCAAAGATTGTATAATCATATCAATTCAAAAGTAATTTACAAGTAATCATGCAACTCAATACTTTATCTTCTATTCAACATAACCTTTACTTCCAAAGTGTGTGTAGGAAATCAAATAATACATTCAATATCATACAACTGAATAAATTCACATTAAATAGAGCTTGAAAATAAAGATATGAACTACCATATGCTTGACATAATTAATAACTCTCCACTAATGTAGATCAATGCATTACCTTGAATCATTAGGACTATATAAGCTTGTAATGTAAAAGCTAAAGGGTAATAGGTTAGAAGAAAGAAAATGGTAGGAAAATAAAAGTCAAAGAAAAAAAATTTATGAATAATATGCTTATAAAACTTTTGTTTTTTCATCAAAAATACACTTTTCTTCTTCCCTTCCTTCAAACTCCACAAAACTTTTTTTTTCTTTTTCACAACATCTTTATTTTTTACTTTTTTTTTTTTTTGTTCTTCTAAGCCCCAAATAATTCTTCTTCATACTTTGCTCAAACTTCTTTTTCCACATCAAAGATACATACTAACCAAACTTCACCATAATCAACCACCCCCAAATTAGTTTCTACTTTACTTCACCAAATACAAATATATAAGCATATATCCATTTAAACATAAGCTCTCTTTAATAATGTGTATAAGGTAGGAAAAATATATTTAGGCTTAAAAAGGTAAGTCAATGTGGTTTAAAGAACAAAAAAGCTATAATATGCAATCTTTTATGCATCCTAAAAATGGCTCAAACATGGTACGAATAGATAAATATTTCAAAAGTATGCTATAAATGCTCAAACTCAAAACAAAAATGGCCTAAATCATATTCAAAGTAATGCATCTCTCTAGGATTTTGCCTCAAACAATAACTATGCAAGTTCTAGAGTTCAAAAATAATCACTCTAGTTTAACGTAAACATTCTCCAAAATACAATCTAAATCATGCATATTTGACAACGTGCTCAAAATGGTTTTGAAAGCAACAACATGTGAATTAACTTTAGGCATTAGAGAATACACAAAAACAATTCAACTACCTAAGAATCAATTTATTCTCAATCATATTCTTATCTTAGGCTCATCAAAATATTTAAAAACACCTAAAACTGAAAATTCAGCAATCAAAATCAAGAGTTAAGGACTAAACCTAGAAATAAATAAAATAAAAACTCAAACTAAATCTAAAGAAGAAAACCTTATAACAAAAAGAACCACCCTCAAATTAAGATGAACATAGTTCTTAATGTTAAAAAAAAAAGAAAATAAACATAATAAAGAGTAAAGGTAAAGAAAGCTCCTCCATTTTATGAAATGCAAACAAATTGCAAACTCTAAGCTCATAATACTCCCTTTTGCCAATTACATCTTCTATGCCTCTCCTTTGATTATTCTTCTTTCACGCCTAAAAACACAAAACAAATAACAAGAAATTAAAAATTAAAAACTACTAAAAGTAAAAGAAAAGAAAGAAATTTAAAACTTTGGGTTACTTCCCAAAAAGCACTTGTTTCAAGTCTTTAGCTTGACTTTCTTGTTTAGCTCATCCAAGATCAATTTGTTGGTTGCTTCCACCTCCAAAGCAACTCTTAATAAACGATGATCCATGCAACCTTTTATTATTTTTCTCGCTTTTCTCTAACAATCTTGACCCCAAAGCCCCAATCTCATAGCACCATTCATCTTTTGGATAAAGAGTGGGTTTGTAGATATTAAAGGTGACCTTCTCGTTACCAACCTTAAAGGTGACCTTCTCGTTACCAACCTTAAAGGTAAGCTTACCTTCTTGTACATCTATTAAAGCACGACTAGTAGCTAAGAAATGTCTACCAAAAATCAAAGGCACATCATCATCCTCATCCATAACTAATACCACAAAGTCCATGGGAAAGTAAAACTAATGGACTTTGACAATTACATTCTCAAGTACTCCCCTTGGCTTCTTGATGGTATGGTATGCCATTTGTAAAGAAATTGAGGTGGGCTTTACTTTTCCAAGTCCAAGCTTCCTGAAACAAGAATAAGGCATTCAATTTATGGAAGCTCCTAGGTCACATAGCATATTAGAAAATTTATAAATATGAAAAGGAATAGAAAAACCCCCTAGATCTTTTAATTTTGGAGGTAGCTTGTGTAGTAATATGGCACTACACTCGTCATTCAAAACTAGCATCTCATGACCTTCTAATTTCTTTTTCTTTTTCATAATTTCCTTTAAAAACCTAGCATAATTTGGCATATTTTCTTAAGCATCTACAAAAAGGATATTAACATGTAATTTCTTAAAAACATTTAAAAATTTGTCAAATTGAAAGTCCAATTTCTTATGCTTAAGCCTATTAGGGAATGGTGGTGGTGGGAGTTGCTTGTATTCCTAATTCTTTTATATTTTCTCTTCCACAAACAGTAGCTCATCTTTTGTTTCTTTTTCTCTTCCAGGGGTTGCTCTTGCATGAGTAGGTATATACTTAAAAACGTGAGGCTTTAGTACCTCAACTTGAACCTTGGAAGATAAAGATACATCTTCACGATTCAAACATTGTGCTTCAGTTTCTTCTTTAGCTATTGCTTTTGGCTTTTCTTGGTGATCTACATCCTTTACTTTTCTCAAATTCCCTAGCTGCCCATCAAAAGAATCAGCTAGTTGCTTACCATCTTGCAAATTAATAGACATTACCTCTTTAGAATTTTTTCCAGTATTCCTCAGGAGGATTTCTTGTGTTCTTTGAAACATACTTGCTAGTTGGCTTATTTGTGTATCGAGTCCTTTAATGGCATCAGGTTGATTGTTGGATTGATTTTCAGTTTTGATCATGAAGCTTTCAGTTTGTGCCATGAAGCTTGAAAACTCTTTCTTTGTCTCTAGTTGAAATCCAGCTAGTTGACTTACTAATATCTCGAAATTATTTTGATTCTCTTGTGGATTAGGAATTTGAGCTTGAGCTAGTTGTTCCACTTGAATATCTAGTCTTTTTATTGATGCCTTTGTTTCATGCATAAAAGCACTAGAAGTCTCATTCATTTTTATCATAGATTGCTCAAGTAAAGACATAGTAATATGAGAAAAATTATGAGATTGAGAAGTTTTCAGGAAATTTGAGGACTAGAATTGTTGATGTTGTTGAGATGGAATTTGATAGATTTCTCTTTGTTGTCCTTCTTGGGTGTTTGAATTTTTTCTCAATGAAAAATTTGGATGGTTCCTCCATCCTGGATTGTAATTGCTGGAGAAAGGGTTGTTATTGCTATTGCCTTGTTAGAAATTCCCTACAAAATTAACATCATTAGATTCAATAGGATTTTCTAATTGACAATTAACACTCTCATGATTATCCCCACAATATTCACAACAATTTATCTATCTTATCCTCTTCATGGACAGCCATGGTCTTTTTAGGATGTTGGCTCCTTTCACTTGCCCATTACAAGTTATTGATCACCATCTCTTCCAATAGGTCGTATACATCCTCTTGAGACTTATTTAGCAAAGCACCACCTGCAGTAGCATCCACATTATTTCTTGTTATATAGTTCAACCCATTATAAAAAGTTTGGACTTGACTCCATATGGGCATCCCATGGTGGGAACACTTCCTTAGTAATTCTTTTAACCTCTCCCAAGCCTCATACAAAGACTCTCCATCAAATTGGTGAAAAGTGTTTATCTCATTCATAAGCTTGGCAGTTTTAATAGGTGGAAAAAAATTATTCATGAACTTAAAAGCTAAGTCATCCCAATTGATAATACTTCCTGGAGGTAAAGACTGTAACCAACTTTTAGCTTTATCCCTTAAAGTAAAAGGAAACAACCTAAGTTTAACAGTGTTTTCAATAATTCCATTGTATTTTACTAACTCACATACATCACATAAATTCAATATACGTTGGTTAGGATCCTCATTAGGTAACCCTCCAAATTGATAATTGTTGAGCATATACATTGTAATAGGTTTGACCTCAAAACTAGGTGCATTAATGGGTGGTCTCCTAATACAAGATATATCCTCAACCCTTCTAGATGTAGCATAATCCCTAATGGTCCTATAACCTTGATTATTAGAAACTTCAAGAACTACTAGGTTACTTTGGTTTTCCATGTTATCCTTTCTTTCAGTATTTCTAAACAAAGTCTCTCTGACTTCGTTTCTCCTTAACGTTCTCAAATCTCTCTTAGATAGTTCAATATTAAAAGGTAAACTCATAAAACAAAAGAAACAAATACAAAATCTAGAAAAACAAACAAAAAACAGAAATTCAAACTAACCAAATAAAAATCCAGCAACTTAAATTGAAGCTAAAAACAAATTAACCAAACTCAAAATAGTAAAACTAAACGCAAACCAAATAAAACTCAAAGAAAACACAAACCTAAAGCAATATAAAACCAAATCAATCTAAAATAAAAAACAAAAACTGCAGTATTTTTTTTTCAATTTTGGATTTTCAAAATTTTATTTTATTTTATTTTTTAAAACAAAATTTGAATCAACTAAAGCACAACTCAAAAATTCAGTAAATTAAACCTAAAAACCGAAACAAAAAAGAACAGCAAATAAAACAAAGTATTATTTTTAAATCAAAAACAATAATAAAACTTAAGCACACAAACTACTTAGCTACTTAGATTTCCTCCTTCTTCAAACTCAAATTGAATTGCTTTGGATCCAAGAAAACTCTCCAATTGTTGTTCTTTGATGGCTAAAACAGAACCTACACAAAAACAAAAACAAAATTAAACTAAAAACAGAAATTTAATCTACAATAAATTTAATTCAACACTAGAAATAATTATTCTCCGGAAACAGCGCCAAAAACTTGTTGTGGTAAAAATTGATAACTCGCAAATGCAAGAATCAACAAGTAATAAAGGGATTTTTTTTTTATGAAAAAAATGATATCGATTCCACTGGGAATAATGTCTTTAGAATTGAAATTAAACAAATTAATAAAAGTACAAGAGTGTTTTGATTGAGTGATTGTTGTTGAGTAGCAATGCAATAATTAAAAGAAAGCAATCATAAAAACGAATCAAGGCAGCGAGAGTAATTATTAAAAAGTTCAAAGGTTTGATGAAACAAGGATTATGACTTCACCACTATTTAGCCTTAATGCATGATAAATTCATAAGGTTAACCTCCCTTTGATCACAAGTGACTAGAAGTTTATTTCCCAATGCATTATAGTCTAGGGTATTTAATTATCCCTAATCTAAATGCCAAAATTTAAGCAATAAGACATGCAAACCCAATAAGCTCTTGTCAAAGTTGTCACTAAGATATGCAATATTCCTATAACCATGTATTTCATTGCCCATCCATATTATATTCCTTATTTCTAAGCCAATATAATACTAGATCTATCCACATTTTCATGGAAGCATTAAGAACTACAATGAAACATTAACCATGAATATGAATTGAAATCAAACATGCATTAAAATCTAAATATTCATAATAGGGCTACATCATAATCCTTATAGAAATTTAGTTACACATGTTCTTAAGAATAGCCATCAAATATTCAAAAGAAAAATATACCAAATAACAAAAAGAATTGCGAATAGAGAAACAAATCCAATAGTTGACGGCTGGTGAATTTCTCCTCCAATCTTTCTTTTTTTGCTTCTCCAAAATATGCTTCAAGAACAAGGTTGAAATCCTCCACAAGTGCTGGCTGAAAATCTCGCTTGATCAAGAACTAGTGTGTAGCTAAAATCTCCTCTGTAGAATACCCTAAAAACTCAAATAAAAACCTAAAAATTCAGACCTTAGAACCTCTAAATTTCTTCCGTTGTAACTTTGTAACTTGATGTGTGAAAGAATTGTGAATAGGTGAATGAATAATGCTTCAAGGTGCATGATATTTATAAGAAATGTTTTACTAGTTAAACTAGGAAAACTCTAGAGTTATTAACTAACTCTAGATGTAATTCCAATCTAATAGGAGATAATATATTATCACAATCAAATCTCCTATATTTCCTTCATATGGTCGACCCTATAGCATTATTTAGGTCATTGGTGCCTCACATTCACACTTAGATAAGGAAACAATCTAAATCTCTTTAGGAATCCAATTTCTCTCTAATTCTAATTCCTTCTCTAATTATTATTCCAATTAATATAATTAGAATAATCTGACCTCCCATGTGACATATGATGTGGTAATAAATATACATCTGGCTGGAGAGTGATGATGTGGCAGTCCATGCATAGGTGTCATCCTAGTAGGCAAAGACACTTTTCTTTTATATCTTCAATGTCCGCCAGCATATTCCAAGCACACTTTCGATGACTAAATAAACTCAGAATTCATTGATTGCAGTTGTAAAAGTTAGGTCTATGTCTTATATTTTCATGCATATTTTGATCGCACAAAATGAACATCGGGAAGGCACTAAATTCCAATTTCCCCAAGGTAATGTAACTTTGTCTCAACTTCTAAAAATGTTGATCTTTTAAATAATATTTGTACTGATTGGCTGATCCAATTAAATGAACCTTAATCAATCAGAAATCATTTGCAACTAGAATCGCACAAAACCTCTATGTGTAGCTCCAGATATGATTTTCTCAGTCAAGATTGCGCAGAAATGTAGTAAATTCCAGCATTTGCTCTTTTTTTCTCTAAAAATAGAAAAATATAATAATTTAGTACTTTTCATTAACAATTAACCCTAAACTAACTAAAATATAATATAAAATATAGCATAAAAATAGTAACTTTTTATGCCTATCAACTGCCTTGAAACATGTCAGACGTGTTGGATAACATGTCTAATTAATCAAATATGGAAGTCGAATAGCTTGATTTCCATGATATTTAAATATATTTATTGTCTCAAATACAAATATTTATACTCCACTAAGTAATTTTTTACATAATGGAGTGGGAGCTAACTATGTGAAATTTGTTACAATGATAAATTTTTTATTCGAGCAGAATCGCCGTTATCACGAGCTGTTTGGTGGAGGATTGTCATAGATGGGCAAGATAAGTGGATAGCATGTCATGGGAATCAAGCAGCTAAATGTCTAAACTCAAGAAAAGTTAGATCCGTCTCAAGCATAATCTAGTACCAGTTTGAACGTTGAGCCCATCATAAAAGATTCTAGAGATCTTAAGGGACTGTTGATGAGAGGTCCAACTTTATATACATAGCCAACTCTTTATTAAACGATCTCAGTGAGAATAATCATCATGATTAAAAATGAGCAACCTAGATCCAAATGAAACGACAAAGACCAATTTTTTTTCAGCATATGATTGATACCACCTTCTACATGGATAGTCCAAAGTCAATACTTAGGTGGAATTAATATCTCACTTTTTGGAAATCATTAACCATGGTTTCCTAATATGACTCTATGATCTAGCTTACTAGGGTTCGGAGCCAGTTTTCTTGTTCCATAGAGAAACCACATGCCAATAGGTTAAAAATATCCATTATGCACATTGTACTGTGTATGACCAAATTGCTAACCCTAATACCTTTTTGATATTCAAAGCATAATCTAAACATCATAGCATCTTTAGCCAACACCACACCGATGCTCCAAAGATCTTCATGTTGTCTTACTATTTTGGAGGTTCCTATTATTGAATAAGCAAGATATGTTCAGTTCTACTACCAAAAATTATTAGGATGTTGGATTGCATAATACTGAAATATTTAACTTTGTTTGGTTCTGGTCTACAAAAAAAAAATTGCAATTCACAGTTAACAAAGCTTATCTTTGCATAATTTTTTGTGCCCGAGAAGTTCTTTTCCATAGTTTTAAATGGTTATCCATGACAAAAGTAACAAAAAAGATGAAAGTTTCCTAAAAATGAGAGGTAATGTAGAAATAACAATGTAGAAAAGGAACAGTCAAATAAAGTTTAAATTTTGTAATTTTTAGATGGTGTGTATCAACTAAGAGCATCTCCAATGGCTTTTTCCATTTGAGTCTATGTGGCAGAAGAAATAAAAGTCTTTCAGTTTATGTGGCACAATGTCTATTTAATAGATAATGTCTATCTAAAAGTTATATCAAGTGGTTGTGTTCAGAACAAACTAAAAGTTAACTAAAATTGATAAAAATAAGTAGAATTGATAAATTAGACTGTCTAACAGACCCTCTAGAAGTAGACAGTCTTTTAAACATCTTCTTCTTTATTATGCCACAGCAGCTTAATAGACTATTTAGACATAGCCATTGAAGAAGAATTTTAAATCAGTCTGTCTATTTATCTTATGTGGCAATAACTTTTTGAAAAATAAAAAGAGCCATTGGAGATGCTCTAATTATTTTAAAATTATCCTTTTGAGTAGTTTGATATAAAAATAAAAGCATCAATTTAGAAAATTGAAATAATAGTGTAACACACATGTCGGTGGTGTAAGGGCTAGTTTGAGATTGATTCTAAAACTCCTAAAATCAATTATATGATAATTTTTAGAGGATTTAAAATCAATTTTTAGATTGATACTACCAGCATCAATTCCACACAGTAACCACACCTCAATAAAGAAAATTTAACATTCAAATAAATATATCAATTATATTTTTCGTAGTTGGACTCAGTCTAAAAATCCAAGCTGCCTACATACCCTTATTAATAAGGATCAAGCTATTTATAGTTCTTAAATAGTTTTTAATAATATTCTAGGCATAAGCATACTCAAAGCTATGAACACATTTCAACGTCTCATAACCATAATCCCAATGTTTCGTATCATCAAATCCAAGCATATACAAAACCATCATAAAATCATCGACTAATTCAATAATTGTAAGGACATGCTTTCCTTACCAAAGCTAAGTTCATTAGCTTTCCAAGTATAAAAGCAAGAGAATGTATATATGTATATACATAACAAATGGAATTAGTACAACTTTCAAGTATAAATAAGATACATAATTCCATAAATAAACTTCATAAAACATTTAAAAATCATTTTGTTGCACATATTCTCAAAAAAATGTCAAGCCGATGGGCCACAACCCTTAACTTTATTTCCAAAGATCATTATAACACGATTTAGGGGCGATAACATAATTTAACAATATCCCTTAAAATCACAGATCAATCACCATAACCATAAAAGAAAATCCAAAAGACATTTAAATTCATTTTTTCAAATATATTCTCATAAAATACCAAGTAGAAGGGCCACAACCCGTAAAATCAAATAGATAGGCTACAACTCGTAAATTCAAAAACCAAACTAAAACCATAAATTGATGATCATATATCAAAACTAGTACCACACTCTAGTATCGTGCCGTGTGACCCTCAGCGTCCTGATGGCGTCATAGGCGGGAGGAAGGGCATATAACTCATCATAACGGACCCACATCCCAAGTAAGTCATGGCATGATCCTCATCATCTCTCTCCCAAATACAGATAAAAATTTGGATTCAACAATCCATTTAAATCCATGTGGCATATATTTAAATAGCATAACTTAAACCCACAAGAAAAACCAATTGAAACAAAACAAATGTAATTAAAATGTAATAATATATAATCCTAAAATATTTATAAAATAAATGCACTCACCATTAAAACATCAAAACATCACTAGTCAAACACTTTCCTTCTTTATTCTACATACACGATAAAAACAACATGAAATTCTAGCTTAGTGACTTATCATTTATTAAGCAAACTTCCACTATTGTGTTCATACTAATACAATTAATATAATCCCACTCAAGGTTCCAAAACATAAATTTTAAACAAAATCCAATAATTTCAATTACTCCAAAACCAAAATATGAATCAGATCGTGTTTTCATATTTGTAGCCCATATTAATAGCATTCAAAACATTAATTACATACTTAAACCACAGCTATACACATTCCTATCTATATATACACACACACACACACATTCATAGCTACATATATACATAGTCATAAATACTACATTCCTAAAAAATAATTCAAATTACAAAAAAAAAAAAAAAAAACCATTATTGCCCACAATTCATGAAATTCAGTAAGGGGATTAACTCCTAACAGTTATTAGCAATTTAATTGTTTCAAGAATCATCATAAGAATTATTCAATGATGTTCCAATTTTCACAAACAACCCAAATCTAGCTCAATTTAAGCAAAATTTCACATACTCAACAATAATATGCAAATTATATATGAAAATGAAGCTTGAGGAAAGTATAACACATTAGACAACTCAATTTGCCCAATTATTGTCGGTAGTGGCTGGAAAATGGCTCGAAGCTCACGGACAAAGTGGCTCTCCTCGTTCTGGTCAAACAAGGAGGAATTTTGCCAAATTGACGTTCAAATTGGGTTCATAGGGTCCAAAATAGGGGGAAAGGAGTTGATCCATCGTCGGAATCTCACCGAAAACCGGCAATTGGAGACAAAAATACTTACTAGATTTTCGTGTTATCTGGCAAACCGGGCAATTCCACAGGCTGTCACAGGTACGATTGGGAAGAAAAGGCTACCGGCACCAAGTTTCGGGTAGTTTCCGGCCTATCTAGTCAGAAATTGGCCATTGCAGGCGAATGAAGATGTGGCGCGATGGTGGGGGTCTGTGCTGGAGAAACCAAGGGGGGTGGGCTTGAGGTAGGAGGTAAGGGCAATTTTGTAGCTTCTCATCCTTTTAATTGCAGCCTTTGCAAAATTACAAAAATGCCCCTCACATCGTTTTAACTATAACTTCATGGTCTTAGCTCTGAATCGAGCGTACTACTAGTCTACGAACTCATATCAATGAGCTCTACATAACAGTACCATGGTCGAAGCCAAAATCTAAATTCCATAAAAGTCAAAAGTGGAACCCACAATCGGTCAACTGGTCAAACTTGGTCAAATCTGAAAAAAAATTTGAAAATTTTACTATTTTCTCAGGTTAGGATGTTACAGGCAATGCATATATTAGATACAGAGAAAATAAATTGTGGTTTGCCTTAATTATATCTTTTGTTTTGCTAATTATGTGGGTTTGGAAATGGAAGAAAGATTGAGAATTTATGTATTAATTGAGTGTTGTAATTTAAGTTGTGAAACCTCTGTCTTATGTAATAGTATATTATAATGTGAATGAAATGACATTTGAAAGCCAATTCTAAACCCATGTTTCTCTTGTACGGTTAATATGATGCTAATCATTAGCTATCTTAGTATGTTGCTTAACATTATGTAAACCACTAGCTATGTATGATGTTTTATATGTAGGTACAGAGCAAAACAAGTTTTATTAGTATTTCAAGGGTGCCCCCCAAACTTCTGTATTTATGCACAATTACCCTTACATGATTTGTGCACAAATACCCCTTACAATGTAACCACTATAATACAATTTGAGGCACTTCATTCCAACCTTGAAAGTTGTATCAATAATTTAGGTTCATAAATATACAAGCATATACAAAAGAAACTATAATGAATCCATAAAGTTCATTCATTCCATTAAATTCATGTTGTGTCTCAAAACATTGGGGTATCAAAATGAAAGGTGTAACTGTTTTACAAAATAGCTTGTTGGTATTGTGAAGTACCATACATAGTTTGAGGCACTTTACAAAACAAACAACATAAAAAAAAAACCTAACTAAGCTAAGCTAGGTTAAGCTAAACTAAGGTATCCCCAACCCAAATAGATATGGATTTTTAACAATATAAAACAGCTCCAATTATCCACAAAGTTCACTTTGACATAATAGAAAGTGACTTCAAAAACATACAGTCCTAATACATAATGACAACTTGGTTATTATATTGTGCTGCTTCATAAGTGACATAATTGCTTGCTCTATTATTTCTCCACCCCTTCCCTTTCCTCTTCCCCTACCTCGGCCAGTTACTTTTCCTTATCTTGCTCTACTCCCAACTCCTCTTGGATTGCCACTATGGAAATTGCCTTCAATTGCATCATAGGAATTGCCTTCAGCTACATCAAAGGGATTGCTTTCAACTACATCAAGGGGATTGCCTTTAGTTGCATTAACAGCACTGCTGCCCACAACATTCCTTCTAGTCATCTATATCAAAAAAAAATACAGTACATGATTTGGAAGCAAGACAGTGAGTTAAAAGAGTCTTAAACATAATGAGATATTTAATTACCCTCATTTTTTTCCTTGCTTGAGTTGTTATAGTTTCAAGATTTTGGCAGGTCCTATAATTATGACCTTTATCACCACAATTTGAACATGTCATAAATACAATGTCCATGCTTCTCAAATTTGTAGGGTTTGGAGGTTCATCCAGTTCTCTCATCCTCAACTTTCTAGATATGCCTGGCTGCTTGTGATATATTTAGGGTTCAATTGGTGGTCTAGCAGATTTTGGCCATAATTTTTTGCCATTAATCAAATTCTCAATTGGCTCATATGCCTTCATGTATGTTGGTATCTTATAACATAGGTCAACAAAATTCTCTAAGTCTAACCCATCCATTCTAAATATACAAGAAATTGCATGCCTACATGGGATACAATTGAGTTCCCATATCCTAAATGAACAGAACTTTCCATCTAGGTAAACCATATATTGTATCCCATCAGCCACCCTAACTTCAAATTTCTTACGACCAGCACATTTTATGATACAATACCTAGATTCCAACTTGTTCTCTTCTAAAATTTTGAAGGTTTTTGGAGAAATAACATGGTTCCAACTCTTAACTCTTTCTCTTTTAGCATTCATCCTCAACGTGATATAAGTCTTATCTTTTCAAAGAGCATGACCAATGTTTGTCCCTCGCATCAATAATAGCTACATTGAAAGAATCACACAAGTTATTCAGCAACATGTCACATCTAGCCACTTTTTTGAAATGTGATTTAGTCTAATGTTTTGGATCTTTATTAGCCAGCCATGTATAAGCTTCATGAGACAAATGTTTTAACTTCTCCATTTTTGCCTCAAACCTAGACAACAATTATAAATGATTAAGCATTATATGTTAAAGCAAAAGATATAAAACAGTAAGTAAAATTAAGAATTAAGCATTACCCTAAAATTGTTGGAGCCTTTGCAGCACCCCACAGTAATTGCTTCCTCATTAAACCTTTGAACTGAAGGCTAAAGTTATTATATAGATGCCTCACATAGTGTTATGTTCACCATATGGAACCAAATTTTCAACTGCTTGAACTAAACCATTTTGCTTGTTAGTGATGAAACACCATCCATGAGAATTAATGATATTAACATCATTCATTAGCAGCTCTAAAAACCCTTTGCTTAGTCATTATGTTCTTCACCTCCATATCTGCGTATGCAATGCCACATTGGGGAACAACTGGTTGTTTCCATCAATGCCAATAGCAGCCAACAATTGAATGTCTTCACTTGCAAGGTATCCAACAAATGTGACATCATCTTGGTTGGCTAAAACTTATGTTAACAAATTTGGTTCAAATCCAAACTTGTTAACATAAGTTTTAGCCAACCAACCTAGATGATGTCACATTTTTATTATTGAAAAATAACCCACATCTACATTCATCATTGAATGTCTTCACTTGCAAGGTATCCATCAATAGCATATGCATATACCACCCATTTACAACATTCTTTTCCATTGCAAACAACTCTTATAGAATCTTTGTCATTCTTCTTGAAATTTAGTTCCTTGTGCTTCCTTATTCCATATTTTCTCACTGCTTTTTGGAACTCATTTTCATTGGCAAATAGCATAACCAATACTAAAAGAGGGATTCTTCATATTAGTTGCAGCATTGAAATGATGAAACCTCTATTTTTTCTTTCCACTCCCTCCACACTATTCATCTAGGTCTGAATCACAATCACTTATAAGCTCATCAGTGGAATAATCTTCACTCTTCGCATATTCAGAAGTTGCTATAGGTTCACTTTCAACCTCAACCCTAGGTTCTTGAAAGTCTACATTTCTTGTAAACATTCTTTCATCAACAGAATGCTCATATTCTGATTCCATAAAGTCAAAATCCTAAGCATCATTCATTTCAACATTACCTCCTGAAGCACCCTTACACTTAGCCTTTCTTTCATCCTCACCATCAATATTTGGTTCTTCATCATCATCTTCTGGTTGTGGTCTCCATTTTAACATTTTAGCCAACTGAAATTTCTTTATATAGATATCAATAATCCTACCTTAAGGTGGATTACAACACATGTCTTATATTATGTCATTCAATGCAATAAATAACAAGTCATTCCTTGTCCCAGGTTTCCTAGTGTAGAAAAAAAAAAAAAAAAAACCTCATCTAAGCGACCCAGCTGCTTAGCCATTTCTTTCAATTTAAGTACAAACATGTAATTTGGGTTACATTTATCAAAATAATTGATGCGGAACCCCAAAATTAAAGAATCTGAAACCCCAAAACACACAAGAAATATTGAACAATAATTGGAAACAAGAACCCACGCTACCAAACCCTTAGATAACTTGTATCTAAATACGTGAATTAGAAGGCTAGGAAAAGAGAAGAACAATCACCATAAAGTATTTCTACTTTGATAAGAGAATTCAACTCTTAATGCAACAAGAAGAAGAAAATGATTTTCACCCTGCAAGAACACTCTTGGTAGCAATAAGAAAATAAATTCTTTCAATTGATTAAAATCTGAAATTTATCATCTATATATAACAAAGGAATTGATCCCCCTTTATATAGGAATTAGGGTTAGACCAAAAATCCATATAAACATTAAATATTAGGAAAGTAATCCTAAAGCTGAAAACTAACCCTAAATAAATAAAATATGAAAATAGTAAAAATTACAAAACTGCCATTATAATCCTTAAATAATAAATATTACAAAACTGCCATTATAATCCGAAAATAACAAATATTACGAAACTGCCATTATAAAATGCTTGTTTTTAGAATGACGTCGTTCTTCTTCGCAACTCCTGAGAATCATTACCACATTCATCCAATTCTTGGACATCATGATTAAATCATCATCTTTTGCTCCAATGCTAGAATATGGTTCTATGATGTCCGCATCATTTCTTTCCTCTTCAAAAAGATTCGTCATCGATTCTACATCCATATCAAAAGGAGAAATATTAGAAACATTGAAAGTAGCAGACACATTGTACTCACCTTGAAGGGCAATTTTGTATTCGTTGTCATTGACTATTTCAAGCACTTGAAACGGTTTAATTGCCTCTAGCATCCAACTTAGACTTCCTTTTGTTAGGAAACCTTTCTTTCCTCATGTGTACTAAAACCCAATCTCTTGGTTCAAATATCCTCCACGTGTCATCCTAAAAAACTTTCCAAAAGGAACTCAAAAATTCCACATCTCTATCAGACTTAATAGTTCTAGGCACTCCACGCAATTTTGATTTCTCATCAAAGTCTTGCAATAAAAAGACAAAAACACTAGGCAAATCGGGGTTAAGGTTAGTTTCTCAAAGCAAAACCTCTTGAAACATCACTAACTATATTGCTTTCTTGCCTAAAAATGCACTCTTGACTTCTCTTTCTTTTGCATTAAAACTCTTTTTCTTTTCACTATTGCACTTTCCTCTTTATTGTTCTTACTAATGCAATTACTCACCATTGGGCCTTTATTTTTATTATTTTCACTATTGGCCTCTTTACACTCAATTCTTTTATTTGCCTCACTTCTTAAATCCCCATGTGAACGTTTGGATAGTTTCAATTGTTCAAGATACACCTCCATTGGAGATAAAGGTGCAAATGTGACTTTCTTTTCGTTATGCTCATGTCTCCTAGCAATTGGTTTCTCCTTCGTTGGACGTCGCCTCATTGAATGATTTGAAACTTCATCATCCTTGGAACCCGATGGTTCTATATCTCTAGTTCGAGAACCATCTCTCATTGGGTTATTTGTGGCAGTCATAAAGATTTCATTTACCTTATCCTTTAGCTCATCCATCATCTTCTTCAACCTTTTAATTCTCATGGCAAGGCTTTGTAAAAGAGCTTCATGTCAGGTGTCATCTCCTTTTCGAGCTCTTCCTCGGAATGAGTGACTTCTTTTCCTTCTCTTCTTGATTCTTAATTTCTACAAGACAAGATTAGTAAAAGAAAATCCTTACTTTTCTCCCTCGCGTGTTTCACTCTTTTTAATGGTAAATACACTCGTGTTTCACAATTTTGGCTTTTACCCTCAATGTGCTCACCACTCAAGCCTTTTACCACAACAATCTCTGTAATCAAGTTGCACTTGAGAGTTAAACACAACAAATTAAAGCAAGAAAAACAAAAAGCAATTATCACAATCTCAAAACCTAACCAAAGAAAGAAAGTATATCGAAAGAAAAGCAAAAAATAATAACTAGAGTAATGGAAAGCAAAGATTACCCTAAGCAAAAAGAAAACTAAAATAAAATAATTTTCTTTTACTGATACCAATTGATGCAGAACCTCAAGATTAAAGAATTTGAAACCCCAAAACACACAAGAAATATTGAACAATAATTGGAAACAAGAACCCGCCCTACCAAACCCTTAGATAACTTGTATCTAAAAACGTGGATTAGAAGGCTAAGGAAAGAGAAGAACAATCAGCACAAAGTATTTCTACTTTGATAAGAGAATTCAACTCCTAATGCAACAAGAAGACAAAATTGATTCCTCACATTGCAAGAACACTTCTAGAGCAATAAGAAAATAAATTCTTTCAATTGATTAAAATCTGAAATATGTCCCTAACAAAAGAATTGATCTCCATTTATATAGGAATTAGGGTTAGATCAAGAATCCATCTAAACCATTAAATATTAGGAAAGTAATCCTAAAGCTGAAAACTAACCTTAAATAAATAAAATACGAAAATAGTAAAATTACAAAACTGCCATTATAATCCGAAAATAGCAAATATTACGAAACTGCCATTATAAAATGCTTGTTTTTAAAATGACGTTGTTTCGTCTCCGCAACTCCTGAGCATCATTACCACATTCATCTATTTCTTGGACATCATGCTTATATCATCATCTTTTGCTCCAATGCTAGAATATGATTCTATGATGCTCGCATCAATAATCTACCTTCCCACTTTCATACACTAGATTTGCCACTTTATCAAAACACATTCACTCTATGATGAAACCTAACTGTAAAATGATAAGACCTAGGAGACTGGTTTTTTGTTTATTTTATAATTTTGTATAAAAAAATTGACATATTTCATTAGACATACATTAGATACAACAAAGAGATAATAAATGACTCGTCAGCAACAGAGGGACCACATACACATCAAAGAAATGGTTTTCAAATGCTTAGGAATGTATTAAACTATTAGGTTAAGTGGTCTAACTATTTAAACGTGGTTGGTGCATATAAATTTATTGCTAAAGGGCACCAATGTCCCCATCTGTATCTAACTTTTATTGGACCCGATATGACCAATCTTTCTATATTGTCCCCATTAGTAACCCTTAAAACCCAATAGGATTCATCTTTCTATATTGTCTCATTCATCAATAAACCCTCAAATCCTTAAAAAACCCACAACATATGCATAATATTCAAACATATAATTTGAACATATAGGAACCACAAAGCAAATGCATAAAATATTAAAAAAAATCGACCTCACAAACACACAAAGCACAACATCTTTTTATCAGTTACTAAACAACAACTCCAATAGGACCCATCTCTCTATATTGTTCCATTCATCAATAAACCTTTAAATCCCTAAAAAATAAAAAATAAAAACCATAACATATGCATAATATTCAAATACATAATTTGAACATATAGGGACCACAAAGCAAATGCATAAAAATATTCAAATATAATTGATCTCACAAACACACTAAGCACAACAATTTTTTATCAGTTACTAAACAACAAATCCAATAGGACACATTTCTCTATATTGTCCCATTCATCAATAAACCCTCAAATCCTTAAAAAAACCACAACATATGCATAATCTTCAAACACATAATCTGAACGATATAGGGACTACAAAGCACAAGCCATAAAGCAAATGCATAAAATATTCAAAAACAATTGACCCCACAAACACACAAAGCACAATAATTTTTTATCAGTTACTAAACAACAAATCCAAACCACATAGCACAAAACCCTACAATATAACCTATATTCTATAACCCAAAACCCAAATCTAAACTATAAAGAAGAATTGAAGAAAATAAACAACTTAAGATACACCACATTTTCGCGATTCGGTGAAGACAAATTCCTAAACTTGATTAACAATGGTTCTTCAAACTTGATGCTCTACCCAGGCCAATTTTGCCCAACTTTTGGGTACAAAAATTGAGTTATGCTTAATAGATAAAATGATTATTTTAATTACTACCCTAATTTGAAAATAACTTATCCTTTAATTAAAAAAAATCTTTTATTTCAAAGGGGATGGGTTATGTTCCGAAAATGCCCCTGGGATGAGTGTGCACGTGCAACACATGTAACATTTAACAGGTAAATTAACTAACGTTGACGGGCTGGGCCATTGCTGCCAACGCTTGTGAATGTCAGAGAGTATAAGTGCCAAATATAGAGTATGAAGGGCATTTTGCAAATCCCCAAAAAGTTAAGGAGGTATTGGTACAAAAAAACCCTTATTATTATTATTTTAATGTTTAAGCTTATATATATATATATATAATACCTATTTTTAGTAATTGAAAAATTTATATGTTACCAAACACTTTAATTTTCGAACTTTTGACCATGCAATATTTTTATCAAGATAATCTTTTTCTATAGCACAACAATTACTAATTTCTTAAAAATTACTGTTAATACAGTCCAAAAAATAATTACTACTAATACTACAATTATTACCCCACTAAGCGTGAGAAGAATTCATATGGGAACTTTATTAAACGAAACCAAGATTACAATGAGTTATGCCTTCACAAGTTAAGAGAAGTCTCCTTTTATAAGCAACAACTCTAAATAGTACAAGATGCATGTCTCTCTATATTACCATATAATAATAAATTTAAAACCAATAATATACAAGATAATATTCATTATCCTATTTTATGTACAATAATAAAGCTTATCTATTTATAAGCTTCACATGGATTCTACCATATCCCATCTCGAGGGCTCTAATCTTTATGTCAAATCTCCACCATGCTCCCGTAGAATCTTGTCCCAACCATCATTTGGGAAGTAATCACTATCATAGTCAAAATCATATCGTCTTAGGCTAGTCATGACTTAGTCGTATGCTTCTTCATTCTTTATGTATTTTGTTGTAGTCTGACTAACTAGTGCATCTGGCAGAGTGAATACTCCAGGTTTGAGCAATTGTTCATCTTACAAAGAAGGCTAACATCTTTTAAAGAGTAATACAAGAATCATAATCATTATCTTTAATTTCAAAACCAATTTAGGCAGATGACAATGGAGAATGATGATTGGTGTAAAATGTTTTTCCAAATTTCATTGAGCTTGATTATGATAATCATGGGTTGCTCTATTTAAAGACCAGTAATTAATGTTAACATGGAAGGGTATTTGAATATTGTTTTGAATAACCTTTGCATAAACAAACCATCTCCCCTAAACCAATTTTCTAGGATTTTTTAAGGATCAAATAAGATTTCCATGGGAAATATATTAAGAGCATGCTGATGAGTATAATAACCAATAACAACTATGTCTATTATTTTATGATGATAACCATACCTTAATTCAAAGACTGTATGTGCTACTCTCTAGCTTTTAGGAGTGTAATTGAGTAGAAGTTTTGTGTATCTTGGGACTCCATGAGTAATCAGATACAAATCATACTCCAGACATTTATCCTCATGTGCTTGATTTTTTAGGAGAGATATGCAAGTTTTGTTGTCATTTCAATGATTTTTACTACCACATAGTCTTGTATGTGATGCTATAATTGCCCATCTTTTGGATCGAGATTTCTATTGCTGCTTTTTGTAATCATGAACACTAGAGTTGGCTTTTCTTGCTCATGTGGCCTTGGTAGATAATCTTCTAGTATATTATTTTCTCTTTTTACATATCTAACATTATATCTATATTTAGAAAGCCATTTTGCCTATCTGATCAGTTGAAGATTTATAAGTTTTCCTTTTTTTTTTTCAACAGTCCTTTGTAATGTTTGTAGTTGATTTCTGTACTAGAATGAGATTGGGATAAGAAAAAATTGGAACTTTTTATCCCATTTATTATAGCAAAGACCTATTTCTTTGATGAAGGATAATGTTGATAAGATTCATTAAATGAACCTCAT
Source organism: Ochetophila trinervis (assembly GCA_003254975.1). Taxonomy (NCBI): domain Eukaryota; kingdom Viridiplantae; phylum Streptophyta; class Magnoliopsida; order Rosales; family Rhamnaceae; genus Ochetophila; species Ochetophila trinervis. The sequence continues at coordinate 22,004 of QANX01004780.1, forward strand.
CTGCTTCTTTTTTTAATTGCTTTGAAATGGGCGTGGTTTGAGAATAAATATAAGGAATGTGAGAATATGCATAAATAACTATTTCAAAGAATTGTTGAATTTCCCTTTTTTCCTTTTAGCTAATCAAGAAATTATCTAATTTTTTTTTTCAATATGATCTTGGGGCATAATTTTTCCAGATTGGATTTTTAGTCTTAGAAAATCCACATCTTTCATTCCAATCTTCATTTTTTATTTTGAAAGAGCTAATCCATGTTTGAACGTTAGCTTTTAAAATCTTCTGAGATGATTCTTATGATCTTCATTTTCTTGCTAAAAGATAATAACATTATCAATATAAACAAGATAATTTTCTTTGATTTGAGGGTATACCTAATCCATTATGTGCTAAAATTCTAAAAGAGCATTCTTCAACCCAAAATGGCATGACAGTCCATTCGTAGTGTCCATTGGGAACTATAAAAGCTTTCTTGTGTCTATCTTGTTCCAGAATGCCTATTTGCCATAATCTTAACTCCATGTCAAAGTTAAAAAATACATGTTCCGTGCATTCTTTTCAATATGTAATCCCTTCTAGGTATAGGATAGCTAATATCTTGCAGATAATCAATGAGGTTTTTCGTAATCAATGACTAACATCTTTTTTCCTCTTATTTGCTCGAAATGCTTGTTGACATAGAATGCTGAACTTGCCCATTGAGATTTTGATTTTCAAATTAGTCTCATGGTAAAAAGAAAATTAATATTTCTTTGCATAATTATTCATCATTTGGCAGGCCTAGATGTGATGCAATTTGGTGTGACATCTTCTATCCTTTTTTATAGGGAAGGAAAACAACATGTTTTTCTTTTTCTTAAAATTTATCTTCCTTTCTACACAACATTTAAGGAGTTGTTTTTCTTCCTCAAATTTTTCTTTGATATTCACCTACTCCATAAAGTTGGTATTTGGTAACCCATGATCTTGTTGATGTCCAAGAACTTGAGTCTTGCAGGATGGAAAGAAAAAAGTTACCATAAAGTGAGGAAATCAATTTCAAGAATAACGTGTTAACCTGAATGGTTAAAGATGTAGAAAGAATGTATGTTGTAATGATGAGAAAAGTTGGACATTAACATGCTTAGTATAATAAAAGCTGAAAAATTGTTTTCCATAATCTAATTGAAATGTCGTTTTTGTTGGAATCTAGCTTGATTTGGGCAGAAAATTGCAATGCAGCATGATACCATAGCACTAGTATCAAACAATGTAGCGAGAGTAACAAATTTATCTTGGTACGTTATAACAATATTGATACAGTATAGGTATTCACTAGGTATGTAAGATAGATCAAGTTTTTCAGTAACAGTTGATACCTGATTTTCTTTTGTAGATATTTCTGAGCTTTGACTATTTTCATTGGATAAATCTTCATAATACACAAGAATAACATCTTGTGCATATGTAGTCCATGTTTATTCATTGCCACAAAAATTTGGAGCATCTATCATTTGTATAAGATGTTAAGGTGCTTTATTCTTACTTGGACATTGATTTAAAGCAGTGACTTTTATTCCCACAAAGGAAGCATTTATCTGTATTTTTCAGTGTTTCTCTTTTATTGATGAGCTTGTAACGCTTTCCTTTGTATGGCGTCCACCTTTTAGGCATCTTACTAGTCCACATCTTATTCCTTTTGTTGCAGCTGCACTGAGTTTGTTTTGTAAATTCAAATTTTTGAATATCTTACATGCAATATTTCGCCATTGATGCTTTTTCTCCTTATTTGACCATCTTTTTCAACTTCTATTAATGATTGTATTCTTGCAAAAAATCTTTAGCTAGACCATAAAGTCTTGTTAGACTTATATTAGTTTCTTGAATATTTTCTACTTTCATCTTAGCCTCGACTAATTAAGCCATTGGATGAGGCATATTCAGAATAAATATTCGTTTTAGTAGATTATAGTTTTGTCCAATACTAGAAAACAATTGTTTTTGTTTCATATAGTATCATTTGAGTTTTTGTACATCACAACACTTTGTCTAGATGACTTCTTTTTTTCTTTTTGAGCATTTGCTGGCCTTGTCATAGTAAACTGTGTTGATAGGATTTTTAGGATAACAATGATTGGTTATTGTTGTTTGTAATAAGCCTCTTTGTCTTATAGTGAGATATTTATTCACCATCTACGTAGGGATCCAACAAACCCATATGTAATTCTTTCAACAATATCTTGTACTTCAGGAATTGGGTTTATTAGGCTCTCTCTCACCTCAAGCAGTTATTTTTTTTCAAGATATGCTTGTCTTTGTTCTGATTCAACATGATCAATATCCCAAAATTGCTTATGATATGGAGCATATGGAATAATAATTATTGTGTTTTCTGGCACAACTTGTTCTTCCTTGATATTTTGATGTTGTTGATATTATTATCTTTCTGGGGATCCTATTGTAGAAGATTTTCTTGTTACGTGGTCATACCCACTAGGAATTTTACTTGCTGCTAATAGATCTTCAATAGGTTATGTCTACTGTTGCTGTTGTTGGGCTTTATTTCTCTCAGTTAGGTCTTATTGTAAAGGATATGTTGGATTATACATGTATGTATCTCTTTTTACAACAGATCCAAATGCTTATGAAAAAAATACCAGTACTACTTTGTGAAAAACAGTCTTCATTTTCATCAATCTCACATCCTGTAGGATTCATTAGCCATGGTGTTGGAGGAGGAGAACTGTATCGTCTCCAAAATTCTTTCAGGTTTCCATTTGAACTTTCCTTCCAAACATCATTGGGACCATATGACTTTGATTTTCATCTTTATGGTGAGAGATCTCTATCCTTTTGATGCTTTTCGTGATCTTATCTGGTTTTCTAGAATCTTTTGTCTTGCTGCTTCCATTTCTCCAGTAGATTTATTGAAAAACATTATAATGGGATCTAGAGTAGTTGAATTCAATGATTGTGCTCATCTTTTTGCTCTTGAAGATTCAATAACAGATGGAGAAATTTTTTCTTTAATAGATTGGATTTCTTGCATGATTTATTGAGAATGTTGAATTTGTTGTTTTTGACTTATAGAAATGTTATTGAGCATTTCATTATGAGCTTTGTTGTTGTAGTTATTCCATATGATGGCTGATTCAATTGGTCCAATCTTTTCTGGCCTTGACTTTTTTACTACCCATTGACCAACAATTTATTTTCCAGATATATTTTGGTAGAAATTGTCTTCTAGAGCAACAACTCTTTCAACTAGGTCAATTCGTTGTGAAATAGATATCCTCTGTATGTGTGGACAATTGATAGGAATTTTTCCATTAATTTGACATCTTTTGCAAGGATAAAAAGGTTTAGACTAAGTAGAGAAAGAAATAGAGATTCTTCCTTTTGTATCTCTTGAGACTTTGGCTTTATCATGAATTACTTGTGGATGATTAATCTATTTGTAGTTATTTTTCTAAGATGTAGGAAAAGTAAGTTGATCCCTTTTATAATATTTTGGTTGTTGGGTCTTTGCATCTCCCATTACATGAATCTTTGGAATTAAATCATGATCCATTGAGAAGACATGTGATTGTATCTTATATGTCATAGTATGATGAAACGCCAGAGCAGTTTCTCCCAAATTCATATTTGTGCCATACAAGTGGATCATTACTTGGATAATATCTGCAATGTTGGCTTTTGTCAGACCAAGTGTGAAATTGGGCTTTGCTAGTAATGTAACATGACCATTGTTGAGACCTGCTTCCACCATAGTGATCAATGCTTCTCCAAAAGTATTACATCTAGTATCAAGTAGTGCTAGTAGACATGTGACATTTTTCTCAGCCATAAAAATAGGTTGCAAACCAAGCCTTATTACTTCAATATGCAAACATCTATAACCTTGACCTCGATTTTTTTATTTTTATTTTAAATCAGAGAAGATAGGAAGGTAGGTTTCTTGGTTGACAATATTTACTATCTTATACTAAAAATGTAAAGGACTTATATACATATACTTATTTGAAAGTCGATGAGTTGATTGTTCGAAAAATTTTAGAGGATGCAGTTACCTCATAAAATCTGTAAGGGTTTAAAGTGTGTAATATTAAAGGATCACTAGGTGAAGAAGATCTTGATTTTGACCATTAAGATTCGAAATGGAAGTTTTCAACTTGGTTAGAATTTTGCTGGGAAGTTGATATTTGGAGAGGATATTGGTTAAGTGAGGTAGTTATTTTAGCCATGACCTAAGTACCTTAAAAATGATTTACTGAGAGGCAATGATTCATAAATAAAAAGAAAAGAGAGGATTTTGGGTATGACCCCTAACAATTAGGGGTGGGCAAAAACCGAACCAAACCGTGAAACTGAACCAAACCGTTGCTTTTGGTTCGGTTTGGTTCGGTTTATGGAACAAAACGGTTTGGGTTGGTTTAGTATATAACCAAACCGCTACTAACAGTTTGGTTTGCAGTTTGGATGGTTTTTAGACCAAACCAACCCAAACCGCACTTTAATATATAATAATTTTATAGAAAGATCTTCTGAGTTTATTGACCGCTCCCTATAAAGATGTAGTCTCATAATTTTGAAATTTTGCAGTTTATTTCTCTATTTTTTGGTAATCTTACAAAGAATATAAAGAGGATAAAGAGATTTTGTTACATTTAAACATTTGAAAGCTCCGTGGTACTTTAATTACAATTATGAAATCTTTTACTTTACATAATTTTATTTTTGGGTTAAAAGTATTTTTTGTACAGTTAATCAACTTACCATTCTTCCCCTGCAAAGAACAAAACTGTTTCAATTTTTTCTTCTTATTGGTATTTTTACAATTTTCATTTTGGACTATAAAATTAAATGTCGTAGTCCAAACCGCTAAACCAAACCTAAACTTTAAACGGTTTGGTTTGGTTTGTCATTAAGCTAAACCGCAAACTACGGTTTGGTCTAAATTTTTATAAAAAACTGAACCAAACCAGACCGTGCCCACCCCTACTAACAATTTACATTGCTCTTCTTAACTTGCTCTTTTACTCTAGTTTTATTTCAAAGTTCTCAAATAATTATAGAAAACCAAAATAACCTCAATGATAACTAGTATTATTTTCTGATGTAGAAGTTCAGTCTAAGTTGCAACCACAAAACACACTTTGAATATGTAATTTCAAAAGCAAATAAAAAATATGTGGATAAAAAGTCCAAAGAGAGTGGAGGCTCTTATTCCAATATGAGATTTTATTAGACTGGGAACATTACTAAACTAAACCAAGATTGCTATATGAGCTATGAGTTTACGAGTTAGGATAAATCTCTTTTTATAGGCAATAACTCTAAAAAGTACAAGATACATGTCTATCTATATTACCTTACAATAATAAAGCTAAAAGTAATAATATACGAAATAAGATTACTTATCCTGCTTTATGTCACAAATGTATCCTATTATAAGCTTCACATGGATTCTGCTAGTTTTTTTTTTTCTTGTAGCCTCTTAGCTTTATATCAAGTCAACTTAGTTATATGATGTGCAAAACTATTGATATTGTTGTATGATATTACCATCCTATTGGTAGTAAATTTGGTTATAACTTATATGGAATTATTAAAATAGATCGACATAAATTGTACGAATGGTAAACATGAATATGAATAGATCCTCGTCATCCACCATTCAAGCTTGCAAAAAATAACCAGTCTTTTGCCATTTCAATTTTTTTTTTCATAAAAAAAAAGAAGCCCTTGCACAAAGGCCTCAGTACAAAATCCCAAACTTTAAGGCTCTGTTTGGTGCATGGGATTAAAGGACAAGATTGGACTGTTATTTGGCTGAAGTAGACTATCTGCTGTTTGGTGCTAACAGACTATAAGATTTCTAAATTTCAGTCCCACCTTTTATTCCGCTTTTCGTAGGATTACGAATCCTCCTCTCTTTGGTGGGATTACAACCCCTAGACATTTACCTTCTTCGCTGCTTCCCTTATTTGCTTCCTCTTTGACTGGCTTTGTCAACCAGCTTCATTATTTTTGTCTTGAAAAGGTGAGATCCGACGTGTAGTTTCGATGGTTCCTGAAACTTCATCTTCAGAATCTCTTCGATTACCGCTCACAAAGTAACACTTTCTTTCTCTTCCACAATTAATGGAGCTTCGTCCTTGCAGAGGAAGGTCAAAATCCTATACAGTTGGTAAACGTCCTTTTGTTCTTTCCTTTTCTGTCCTTTTTACAAAATTGTGTTTTAATTTCTCGTTGCAAGAAAACTGAAAGCAAATTTTGAGTGCAATCTGAGAAGAAAAATATAAAAAAAAGAATGTTGTATTTCCTTTTTTTCTTTCTTTTATGTAATTTTTTTTTCATGTTTGGTTTTAACAAAGCTTATAATTTTGTTGATATTGTAATGTTTGAATTATTGGTGAGTCTATAATTCAGACAATGAAGAACATGGAGGAATGGAGAATGATAGTGAGAGCGATGGTAGTCTTTTGGAGGAGTTGACTTCAGATTTTGATAATAGTAGCAGCAACGACTATGGTGATATTGCTTTTTGTTTCGCTGTGTTTTTTTGCAATGTTCATTAGTTTTTATCTCTGAAATGCCAGCAAAGATTGAAAGTTTATGAATTGAGACAATGTTTTTACTGGTGTAGAATATTTATGAGATTGTCGCCAATTTGATTTGGATGATTAGAATGAAGTGATGATCGAAACTGCAGAGGCACCTCTTGGTTTGATTGTAGATTTGCTTAGCTACCAAAAAGAATGGTTGGCATGGGCTTTGAAACAATAAAAGTATGAAACTAAAGAAGGTAAATTTGCAGATGAGAATGGGAAAGACTATTCAAGTGGATCCTCTCTGTCTCCAGGTTCGTCAAGAGGCTTGCCCAAAATTAGAGGCATCCTTGTAATTTGCCTTGTAGTTGTTATGTGCTAGAAAGGAAGCACGAAGTTGCTGGTGTATCATTGGACTAATTGAGATAAGAGTTTTAAACAATTATCTGACTATGATTTTGTCATTACCCTGTACTCCCCATCGAGGCCGACTATAGGAAGTGCATCATGCCTCTCAAACAGAAGTGCCTTTACTGCAGCAAGTCGTTTCATGAGAGGAAATTGATGTCACAATTGAGAAGCAGTCTAAGCAACAAAAGAAAAAAGCAACTACATTTCCATCAAAATCTAAAGATAAAAGAATAGAGCATTACAAGAAAGAGAGTTGTTATAGAAAGAAATTACTTTTGCATTCCATCGGGTTTAGAGCAGAGCAACAGAATAAAGAGCACAAGCCTCCAAAAAAAATCAGTTTTGCATAGAATTTACATAGTTTGAAATTTTTTTCTTTAAATTTTTCTTGGTTGTAACTTATTTTTTCAATTTAGGCACATTATATAAAAGGTAGGCTTTGTAATACAACTAAGGTTGTTCTTGTTGTTCAATGGGCTTTGAATGGCATACCTGTTCAAAATTGTATTAGTGAACTATACTTTTTGGTTTGTTATTGGATGTTAGATAATTTTTTAATTGTAATGGGACTTTAGTTTCATAAACATATTAGAAAAAGATTGATTCCTTTGAAGTTTTTGTAAGTTTCAAAAAATGGTCTCACAGTATGAGTTATAACTTAAGTAGTTGGAATAAGTTATATTTTAATTAGCCAAGTTTTAAGTTGATAGTTTATGCACTATTAGTTTAATTGGGATTGAGAGTTGTTTTTATGATTATATTAGCATATGTATTAGGTTAAATACAATTAGATATTTTAATTTATAATTATTTTTGAGTTTTTATTTTTTATGAACAATTATGACATATATTTGTATAAAACTATGTTTATTGATGTTTACATTCTTAATATACTATATTTTATCTATGTATGTTCTTCATGCGATCTCTGTCTTTCCATTTTCTGTAGCTAATTCTGTCATTTTTTACATGTTAGAGATTACAAGAACTTGATTCTTGTAGTTTCTAGTGCCTACTTTGAAATGAGTTTCCTCCATTTTTGTTGTTTTCGTCATAATTATTGTTCTCTACTGTTGTGGGTGACTTTTATTGACTTTTAAATTTCATGAGTTGTTTTTCTCTTTTTGTTTTCTATAAAATAAAATGTAAAATCTCTTAATTTAGTTTTGAGATCTCATTTTGTACCTGGAATATGTTATTCAACTTGGGATCATTTTAGTAAATTACGATGTTCTTCATTATGGATCATTAATTGTATGAAATGCTTAGTTTATTATGAATCTATTTTGAATTATTTATATGGATATAAACAATATTAATGATAATAGTGTTATAGTTATTTAATTTATAATGTGTCCAATATTTTTGTTGTTTATGTCATAAGAATTATAATAACATATTTTATATATGTACATATTTGTAATGACAGATCAAAAAATATATATTGTATTTAAAAAAAGACTCTGATTTAAGACTTATGATAGAATGTCAAGAACAAATTTATGGATTTAAAAGCAACTCATACAAATTATATTATTTAATAGATAAAGCATAAATAAGATATGTTTCATATATTGAACGCATAATTAAAAATAATAATAAATGTTCTACAATAAAAAAATTAATCACAAATCACAATTCACCCGATTATTAAAAATAAGTAAATGTTCATTTTTCATCTATTTAATTATTATTTGTCCTGTTAGAATAGTTGTTATGAGTATATTCATACAAGTTTATTAAGTTAATTTTTTTTAAAAATTAGTAGTTTTTTTTATTTATCATGAACAATTATGACATATTGATATTAAATTAAATTAAATTTTTTTTTCGTACAAATATAATATTATATTTCATTAAATTTATAATTATAATTATATTATAATATATTTTTATATCATATTTATTTAAATTAATAATTATATTTTATAAATACAATCAAATCAAATAATATAGAATATTAAATTTTATCATTTAATCTGATGTGAAAACCTCCATCAATCTAATTTTTTCCTTTTAAAAAAAATTCAATTTTATTTTCTCTCTCGGAGAAAGAAAAGGTCCTTTCTGTCTTCCCCCCCCCCCCTGCTCTCTAACCTCCACAAACGAAAACCCTCTCTCTTTCTCTCCAAAAACCCTAATTTCAATTTTCAAACCTCCAATTCCAATTTCAATTTCCAGTCACTTTTCTCAGGGTATTGCCCGCCGACTACCTGGTCGGACATGGCCGGAGCTCCCAGAGACCAAGCACTCTCTCTCCTCGCCGCGGCTAACAACCATGGCGATTTGGCCGTGAAGCTCTCGTCATTGAAGCAGGCCAAGGATATCTTGTTATCCGTCGAGCCGTCTTCGGCGGCCGAGCTTTTCCCCTACTTGGTTGAGCTCCAGTCCTCCCCCGAAAGCCTTGTCCGGAAATCGCTCGTCGAGTGAGTTCCATAGCTTTTCTCTATCTTTTTACTGCTCGGATTTTTTATGTGTTTCTTTGTGCTTACGGTTGACGAGCCATGAGAAATTGGAAATTTGGAATGTTGAAAAGCTGCTTTCTTTATCCTTTTTTCCTCGTTTTTCTTCCTCTTGGCGGTTCATCCCGCGGATGCATAATGCGTTAGTAATCTATGCCTGGTTTTATGAGTTTGATTTAGCTTTAACCGGAAAACTTTAAAGTTGTAGTTACTTTTATTGCAAACCAAGAATGGCAAGTGGGTATTGAACTACGTGGTCTGTTTTGATTCTGTTATGTATTAAAATTTTAATCACAATACATTTGATAGAGTTGTTAACTTTCTTCTTGAAAGGGAATCCAATTTCCGTAGTACAACTTTTATTATTATATATATATATTTGAGCTATTGGTGAAACACTTAATGAAGTGTTATACTTACTGTTGCAAATTATACCTATATACAGGAATATAGAGGATGTTGAGCATGGCCTTATTCAGTGGTCACATGAAATTTTGACATTTTATTGGGGTAGCTGTGTTTGCAGCTGAGTTGTGTGTCCTATAAATTTAGTTTAATCTGTTTTATCTTTTTTGACTGGCAGGGTAGTGGAAGAGATTGGATTGAAAGCAATGGAGCATTCTTCAGTACTAATGCCTCTTCTACTGACATTCTTAAAAGATAGTGATTCTATTGTTGTAAGGCTGGCTATTATTTGTGGAACAAATTTCTTTTGTAGAGTTTTGGAGGAAATGGCATTGCAGGTATCTCTCTCTCTCTCTCTCTCTCCATTCAGATGTAAACATGTGCACTTTATTGTTTATTTTATTATTATTATTATTATTATTATTACTACTACTACTACTACTACTTTTAATAACAAACAAAATTTTAATGGGAAAAAGTTACACACCAATCACAAAAGAAGAAAAACAAACATCTTACTGCTGGAACTACCATTATTAGGAAAATAGGATTCTCATTAGTCCACTATTCTCTATTTATAGCCGATTCATTAAATTCAAAGCTTTCAAAGATATCCCTTTTTCCTTGATTGTTTTAAATTGGAAAAATGTCATGGGTGGTTGATGTGTTTATAAGTATTCTATATGGTCTTAATGTTATTATTATTTTTTTATTTTTTATTTAATTTTTTATGTATTTTTTTTTAAGGATTTCTTATCCTCTCCTTTACCTTTTATATTGATTTCCTATCAATGAAAGGTTGTTTCTTATATAAAAAAAGGTAAATTCAAAACAATTTGACGTGGACATTTTATACATTACTCTATTCTTCTGAATATATTTATTTTTACATATTGCTTCCCTAAAATTCATGGTCTAATTTGCTTGAATATGCGGTGCTTATATGAAAAATGATAGTTTCATCGACATGGTAAATTGGAGAGATGGCTTGAAGAACTTTGGTCGTGGATGACTAAGTTCAAGGATGTTGTGTTGGTCGTTGCATTGGAGGTAAAATAGTAGCTTCGTCTTTTTCCCCTTATCCCTTTTGTTTGTCATAAATTTTCAAAGTTTTATGCAGTTTTATATTTCCAACTCTTGTATGGTAAACTTTTTTTAGTTTCCCATTCTTGTATGTATATGTTCATTATTGTAAACTCCTTTATGCATGTCTAGGTTAGAGATATATTTATAGAGTGAATTTCTTTACTGAAATGAGTGATGAATATGATGAGTTTTTTAGATGCTTCCATTTTCTCTGGTGACTTCTATGTGGTGGATTTTCTAAATTGGAAGGAGGTAATAGATATTGTGACTGTTAGAAACTTCCAAGGTCTCATTATGAAATTTTTTAAGTTGCCAGCCTAAAAGCATGATCTATTAGAAAGTCAACCCAATCATGTATATTAAGTTAACAGAACTCATATTTACCAAAAAAAAAAAAAAAAAAAAAA
>QANX01004780.1:33312-188112 GCA_003254975.1 Ochetophila trinervis
AAAAAAAAAAAAAAAAAAAAAACCTAACACAACTCATACTTTGTCACATCACCTCATGTATAGGCCCATTCAATAACAGGACAAAAATTATCTTACATGTTAGGGTCAACAGATCTCTTATACCCTTTTATCAATCTTAGAAGCTAGTTGTCAGGAAGTCAAGCCAATTGTGTACTCACATAATGGAAGTTAACATGAAATAAAACCTTATGCGTACGTCAAAGTAGCTTAACTAAAATGAAGGTTTGGCCTAATACCATTTTAAGTAACCATCAAGACTAAATGCTGAAGCTGCTAGCAAGTAGACTTGATTTTATATATCAAAGGTAACACAAGACATGGTTTTTAACAAAATCAATAGTTGAATTATCTGTATTGGAACTAATGAAGAATTTGGCTAACCCATTATACTTTAAAGATCACAAACATGTTTATAATCAGAAATAAAATGTTTTGACTTTCCATACATATTCAGAACTTGATTCATAAATTTGGTATTCCCAAGTCAATTAAGAACACGGATATGACATGATGTGCTAGGAAATGTAAAATTATTGTGGGAAAATGGGGCAATTATCAATGTTGAAAGACTAAATGCTTAAAATATGAGTTTAAATATGTACTTAGTTTTTAATTAAATTATTTTTTCCTCATTTGATCCTATAAAATAATAATTGTTAAAACTATTAGCTATTTACTGTGGTAGCTTGATATAATTAGTTGGCCCCGGCCCTAATTACTTAAGCTTTTAGTTACAGTGGCAACTCATATGGTATCAGAGCCTAACTATCTACTAACCCCCATTTCCATTACCTAATTGTTTTGCTTGTGTAAAAACTGTCTTTTTATATAATTTGTATATATTGTATTGTTATAGTCCTTATATGGTACTGATATGTCTAAGCTGAAATTTGCTTTAATTTGATATTGCAGCCAGGTTCTGTTGGGACAAAGATTCTGGCATTCAAATTTTTGGAAACATATGTTATGCTATTTACATCTGACATCAATGATAGTGAAAGACCTGTTGCAGAAGGTATTGCATTCTAACTAGAAGGCTAAGTGGCCATACTGTGAAGATTTGGTATGCATTTTAGAAAGTTGAATTACATATTTTCTAATTTGCTTACTAAACTTTTGAGGAATTCATTCCCTTTTAAGGAGTTTTATTCCTATGGAAAATTTGGCTCTAGTTGTTACAGGTAGTAGGCGGGCATTTAATGTCTCACGTCTGGTTGGTGGTCACCCAGTTCTTGATCCCTACTTGCTTATGTCGGATGCAAATAGGACCCTTGGAATTCTATTAAATTTGTTGCGGACAGCTGGTAGCCTACCTGGTTCCTTGACAATTACTGTTGTCAACTGGTGAGTGTTATGTTTGCTCTTTCAAATGTTTTGTTCATTTTTATTTTTGCATTTTGTGCAATATTACATTTTATCATGATTAGGACTGCTTTTTGACTCGTGATTTTTTTTTTCTTTTGTTCATATTTTAGGATTCTGGAGGCGTTCACATTTTTTTAATCTTTTAAACATGTAGTTTGGATCCTCAAGTTTAGTGTGCATGCTTACTGGATGTATTATCGATTATTTGCAGGACAATATCACAAGTTATCTATTTGGTTGCATCTTGAGGTTTCATTTTGTTGCAATGTTCCTTGTGGTTTTCTACCTGACTGAGTAATGTCATTCTCAAAAGTCTGTTTCTTCTTATGCTATGCTACTAAATGTACCTTTTTCTTTCTATTTTCTTTCTCCATCTGTCCATTGTGGCTTGCACTATGTACTTGTGATGACTGTTTAAACTCTTTTATTGGGTCTTTTAGTCGCGGGTATTAATTCTTGTGATGCATGTTCTTGGTTGAAATATAATTTCTTACATTACAACCTTCATCTTTTCTGTTATACTGACATGCTGGAGGGTTTTCTTTATAAAGGAGAGCAACATGTCATGATTAATGAACAAATGTATGAATGTTTATTTTATTGCATAAATTGCTGCTAGGAAAGTTGGTGGCTAAAATTAGGACAGCAGGATTATGACCACTGATCTATAGTGTAGACATGACAATGGATCAGTCATATACTCTAGGAATATAATACACATTTACATAAATGCATATAATTTTTTTGCATATGTCATCCATTCATATGCCAAATTGTCAAACATTTTTGTATTTGTTAGTTCTAACATTCAACTAATAGATTTACAAAAGAAGTTCAATTAAATTTGAGTCATATATTTCTTATTCTTTCTCAGATTATATTTTAATGCTTTTATTTTCAAAAAACAAGTGACGAACTTTATTTTGTAATGTTTTTACTTTCTCCCCTGATAGAACATACCCACCCATGCATGATGGTGACTAGTTATTAGTAATTCTAGATATTGCAACAGTAATGTATTTGATTCTAATTTAATGTAATGTTATCGTGTCACCTCACCACTGCTGATTCCATTAAAATATCTTCAGATTAATCAAGGCTTTAAAACTTTAACACATAGACGGTAAACTGGATTTTTCCTCCGTGTAACTTGTCTTGAGATTTATGAAGAGGATCACTGAAGCTTGGAAACAGGTTGTAGAACATGTCCAACTTCTTGTTTGTGATAGAACAAGTCCAACTGCTTGTTTGTGGTATTATTGCAGCATGCTGACCAGCTCTCTTTTAAGGAGTTAATGGCATTGGATACTGTTGCATTGGTGGTTCAGATAATGGCAGTTACAGGGCTAGACAGTGTTAAACTGCACATTTTTTGGGTACTGGGGAGCACCCTTCATCAGCGATAAGATTGGATAACTCATGGAAAAAAATGGTCGACAGGTGTGCTGAGGGAAATATGGTGGTTAAGGCATGCAGTTTATGTTTTGTAAACTGTTAGAGAGACCATTTGCTTTTTCTGTTGTTTATGCTGTATGTAAATACAGCTAATAATGTGTGAGCTACTCGAAAATGTATTGATTATTTCAACTGTTATTCACATTTCACACATCTAATAATCAAATTTTCTTTTCAACCAGGGATTACTGCAATATATTGATCTGCTGTGTTGTGGTTTCCAGTTTTGCTTTTTTTTTAACCATTGATGTTTTTTACTAGGTTCAATCTGTTTGTTTTTTACTTATCTTCTTTGAACTATTATATGGTTATTTGTAGTTTTCAGCCTAGATTGCTACCAGTAACTCGTCACCTGTTTAGTTATTGGCTTTGGAAGGTGGTATTATTATTTTTTTGTTATGCCTTGCCAGATGGTAATACAGACTTGATTTTGTAAAATTAGATTGTACTACCTAGACTTTCAAATTGGATTTGGTGTCAAACTTTGAAATTTTTAAGTAGGTTCTTAGTCATATATATGACAGCCAATATGTGCAGAGTGCAAAAGGTAACATAATGTATGCTATATACGTAATGCTTGGTAGCCATCATACTTCATCAACAGATACATTTAATCAACCTAGTCAAAAAGAAGTTGCAGAGTAATTGAGTTGCTGAAAACTTAGTTTTAATGCTTGTGAGATTTACAACCTGTGAAATGCCTCAAAAATTTATTATATCACAATGAGTTTTTGGTATATAAAGTCTTCAGTCAGATTGGAGAAGAGAATTTCACTTAACTTGCTTTTACATCTTTGTATTTTGATGTTTTTTACTGACAAGTATTTACCATAATAAACATAATTTTCAAAATTTTGGTGTCAATTGAATCATGGATCGAAACTTTTAAATCTTTTACATGGTTTTCTCTATCTATTTATATGGAAAATGGCTGGACTTGATAGGAGTTCATACAAAATAATGGCTTTAACCATCCAAAAGAGTGACATGGAAAGCAATCAAGAAAATAGATTGCAGCAGAAGCTGCAGTTGGAAGTATGGTCTTAACTATGCTGGAAAGTTTAGTTAGATGAGATGGAATATCATCTAGTTTATCTAATAATCTATGCCTGCTAATCTGTTTTTGGAGTTTTTACAGGTGGCCTTTTAAGTGTTCTTGTACATTGATCATGTTTCATGAGCATATCCTTCTTTTTTTTCAGACTATTCAATTTACTAAATATTTCTGGCTTGTTCATCGTTTGGATGCATAAAGCAGAGAGTACATTCATGTATTAATTTACTACAATCTGTGTTAATTGAATCAAGATCAAGATGCTGGAGTTGTTGGTATTTCGTGTATATGACAGCTAAACTTGCAAGATATAGTGTCCCTGTATGAAATGCAATCTTCACAACCAATCGAGAAGTATGAAAATATTTCTTTTAATGGAACTCTAAAATATACTTAAAAAGTTGACTGACTTGCATAGAGTTCAAGCTGTTGTAAGTACTGAACAATATGAGTTAAGATAATGCTCATACCCATCCTTCGTCTTATTTGTTGTTTACAAACACTTAGAAATGTGTCTGAAATGTCTGGAACTATGCCAAGTGGGAGCACTTTGTCACATAAAAAATTACTCCAAATTCTTGTAATGAATTTTTGTTATCATTTATGTTAGAACTGGTATTTGTGTTTAGTTCCCACCATTTTCTGGAACATCTCTAGAGAGCAATTGTGCTGTTTCTCTTATCCTTTGACATGCTTTAAATTCAATATCATACAAATTGTGGCTTTTGTCGAAATCAAATATGCTTTACAATATGGATTGCAATGTTATCATAGTATCTATTGATCTTGCAATCAGAGTTTGATCTGAACATGTTATGGTTCTGTGCTTATGCTTAATAGAGTATGTTTTTTATTTGGTTGAACTATCCTCTGTACAAAAATTGGAATTTTGGGTGCTTAGTGGCCATATATTGACATTAAGATACACGAATGAGCCTTCCATTGGTGGTTATGAACTCGCAACAGTGATTTAATTTGAACTTCTGGGAATATATTCTTTTTCATCTGCAACTTCTCTAAGATTTCTTTTGTGAAAGCTTGTCTTGATTTGGTGCTTTTGAGCTTCCAGTATGTGTTTTCTTGGGTAGATAATTTCCCTGAGATCTTTGATTTGGCTAATCCTGTTTAATTGTTTTTATTTTTGTTATCAATTAATAATTTGTATTTATTAGTGCTATTTATGGTGACTGGGATAAGGCTATGGACCCTTGTTGGGACGTTACTTAGTTTGTTGATGGAAGCTACTGAAGTGACTTATTTTATATTTGTATTTTCTTTTTGTTTCTGAGAATTTATATCTTAATGCTGCAGGAAAAGAAATTAAATGATTGTGGAATGCCGCGTAAAGATATACATTAATTTCATTTGAGAACTTGTGAAGTTTTCTAAGACTAAGATATTTTTGATTGATTTAATTGCAAAAAATGCATTTTCATGCTAAAAGTTTCTGGTATGATAATGCTCACTGCGGCCTTGTATGTATATTCCACTAATGGCACCCTAAATTGAAAGAGAAGGTGGTGTTGCCTTAACATTCACTTCGAGGATTATCCATGAACTAGTGATTAGTAATTCTGATTCCAAAGTGAGAAAGTTTTGAAAATCTGTCAACATCCCTATGTTTGAATGAAATGCTTTTATCTTTTAGTTCTTAATTTTATGAACTAGAATCCAATAACTTTCTTTGCATTTTAACATTTTGTACTGTGGATGGTGACTAACTAGTGTCACTTCCTGAACTTTTGTTTGAAACTTCAAAATGTTATGTTTCTTGATTATGTGTAAGAAAGTCTTATCCTAAGAATATGTTATTTTGATGTAGAATTGTGATAAGTTTGTCTTCTTTTATTCATTTTTCCTATGAAAAGTGCATGTTGATTGTTTATAATATGATTAATATCCATTCACGGAAAATATGTGCTTTTTTTTTTTTTTTTTTTTTTTTTTTTTTTTTTTTTTTGAAGCGGCAGGACCTTTCTGGAGCTTCAGTCAGGAATTTATTAAAAATTTCTGAACGAGTTCATTCATTCATTAGGTTATCATGTATGTTCCTGTTTTCAAGGTTGTCTCAGTGTATATCAGTATTTTATGAATAGAAGAGTGTATATCACCTTTATCATGATTACGATATTGGTGACTAGGACTAAGTTTACTTTGAATGGATCACTCATCTTCACTAAGATGCAAGTTTCACCCACTAATGTTATTTGAAATTTTATTCACCTGGAAATTCCCTTCTGAAAGTATAATAAGATTTGAGCGGTGTAGTGATAAGGGGTTGGTTAATGGATCCTAAAAATATATCTTAGGTTTCATGAAGGTAGTAGTGGTTTGTCATTGGCTCTTCGTTATCTCTAGTTTAGATACAATTTTGATTTACTTGTTTGTTAGACCTTGGAAGGATTAAACCTATGTTATGATTCAAAAGGTGAGGTCACATGCTTTCTATTTTCCTTCTTGATGTTCCATGGGCCAAGATAGTAATAAGTTCACTAACACTTTATTTTTTATCAATGAAGTGGCTAGATTTTATGGAATAGACTGATTGCTGAGGCAGGTTTTCAGTGTGTGCTATCTTGACGTTGCTTGTCTTTTTTCATTGACAAGTTGGTTGGTTTTGGCCCTAGCATAAGGGCAGTGGTCTTAGGGAATTGTGTGCTTTTGCAATTTTCTGGTTAATTTAGCTGGAGAGGAGTATTACAATATTTGAAGGCAGATTTATATAGGGCGTTTCTTTATGGGATAGCTTGGGATTCTTGTCTTCTTCATGGATTTTATTTTCTATAGAGTTTAAAGGTTCTTTGTTTTGCTAAATTAGAAAGCTGTGGTAGAATAGGTTTTGTCATGTTGTTATTTTGGCCCAAATGGGAAGTGGTCTTAGGGAATTGTGTGCTTTGGCAATTTTCTGGTTAGTTTAGCTGGAATGGAATTATACAACATGTAAAGGAAGATTGCAAGAGGGTATTTCTTTACGGGATAAGAGTGGGATTCTTCTCAATCGCATGGGTTTTATTGTCGATGGAGTTTAAAGTTTGTTTTGTTACATTAGAAAGTTGTGGTGTAAAGGTTTTTGTTATGTTGTTAACAGGATTCCTTTTTCACATTTTTATTAATTATTTTTATTATTATTATTTTATTACAGCTGAGATTTTGTCTTAATAAAAGTTATGTTTCTTAAATAGTTCCTTTTGTCCTTCTTGGAATGGTAACTCAAGGCAGTTTATACAATTGGGCAAGGCTTTATAATCACACAAGCAAACCTTACAATTAAATCTCAAAAAAATATACAATACAAACAATTTTTCTTGATTCCTATGAAAGAGCCGTCTGAAAGTGAATATGGTTGCAGATGCAGGGATTGCCTTCAAAACAGTGATATTTTTTTTTTGGGGAACTTGTGCTAAAATTCACTGTTGCTAAAACTGTTGTCTATGTTAACTTGATTTACATACTTGGACCCACTATTAAGCTTTTGAAAAAAATGGTAATTAAACATCGTACCAGACTAAACTTGTATAGTCTTGTTTTCAAGTCTGCTAATTCCTATTTTGTTAGTTAGGTTTTGCATGTCTGTCTGGAAGTGTGAAGGCCTACACATGATGTGGAGTGTTAAAACTTTATATTGTGTTATTGATAGTCATAGCTGGGCCGACTTCTTAGTAGCTGAAGATTTTTTGTGAACAGTGGTAGTTTACAATAACCATACCCAGTCTAGACCCTTTTCTTTATTATATGTTTATGAAAATCTGTGTTAGTTTGATAGTTAGGCCAAATTTTAACCTCTTAATTTTGTTTTTGGATTGTGCTGACTTCAATATGCATGTGAGAGGTGGAGTGTTAGTGTGTGTTTCTATTAGCTCAATATACAAAATTGGCTCACTTCCTAACAGTTTAAGTTGTAAGAATTGATGGTACTAATATATGATATGGATATATTTCTTTGGCTCACTTAGCAATGTTATAAGTCTTTGGGGCAAGCTTGTTTATTCGTTGACTGCAACGATGAACTTTGTGTTTAGCATCTTTCCCCTTGAGAATTAATTGTATTTTAAATCTTTGTTTTGGTTATAACTGGAGATTTGCTCGAAACAGTTTCAAAATCCTATGTCTTAAGGAGTTTTAGTTATTGAAGTGATATTCATGGTGAGTAGGCAGTTGAGGGGATAAGAACTGGAAGTGACATTTTGTTATGGTTTATATGGCAGTTACTCTGGGGGTCATATTTAAGGGGTTTGGATATATTATTTATCTATTTATTTTTTTCCCTTCTTTAGGATTATCTCTCACTATGTTGTTATGCTGGAACTGGCAATTCACTTTTCTTTATACACCTGTCACTGCTATGTTTACTATTATTCATTATTCATCTCATGTCATAACTATTTGTTGACAGTCTTGCGGCCATAGGAAGGAAGAGACCTAATCACTACAATACCGTTCTCTCTGCCTTGCTTGATTTTGATTCAAACTTTGAAACAGTGAAAGGATCTCATACTGCCAGTATCCAGTATTCTGTAAGAAGTGCCTTTTTGGGATTCCTTAGGTGTACTAACCCAGTCCTTGTAGAGGTAAAGTTTCTTTAGATGTTATAGTTTTTTTTTGCTACCATTGTTGTTATTGTTCTTATAACAATTATTGTTGCCACATTAATGACATCATCTTCTAGCTCTAGTATTCCCGAGCTGCCTAGTATATTTTAGATATTCGTGGGTGTCAGCAACCACAACTGTATTTTCTGGTTTGGTTTTTTAACTACTACACCTTTTATCAGATTCTTGTAACAAAACTGGGTACCATAGATTCTTTGATTCGCCTATATCTTGTGATGTACCTTCTCAAAATGAACTACAATGCTAAGTTTTCTACTATTTTAATGATTTTAATTTTTCCTTCTTGTGTCGCAAATGATTAATCATCTGGTTACCATTATAACTTTTGTTATATTTTCTGTTATAATTTCATCTCTTCATTTAACCTATTTTTCTATTTACTTTGTTCTGCCTTTACACTGTGGTGTTTGAATTATAAGTAAGCTGAATTCTGATGAACTTACAATCTATAGGATGAACTTACAATCTATAGGTATGACTTGGTCTTATCGAAGTATCCTTTTACTGTTTATATTTGATGCTTTTTTGTCAGTGAATCATTTCTAATTTATGTTATCTAGATAGTTGAGTATTTCCCAGATAAGCCCTGCATGCAGAGAAAAATCATAAATTAATGATACTGGGGATCTTTTTTATGCAATACATGCTTATGTCAATTGGGAATCCAAATGCAGAATGCCGACCTGATATTTTTCCTGACAAGTTGATCCTTTTGGTTAATTTTCAGTCAAGAGATAGGTTGCTTAGGGCTCTTCGAGCAATGAATGCTGGGGATGCAGCTGATCAAGTTATCCGGCAAGTTGATAAAATGATTAAGAATTCTGAGCGTGCTTCTCGTGATGTTTGGTTGGGCAAGGTAGATAAAAAATTTGCTGTCTCCAAGTTATAATTTTTTAATCCCTAAGAATCTAGTCACTTAGTTCTGGTTTTGTTGTCTCGGAACCACAGGATGATCAACTGTCAAGCCAGGTACTTGCTTCAGGGGATCTGATTAAAAAGAGATCCATGCCTCTTGATAATGACGTCTTAGCTAATACTCATGATGTGCCTTCTAAGAGAACTCGTTATGGTTCAGAGGCCCATATGACTTCATCAGTTCAATTAAATGATTTTAAGAGGGATGAAGGTCCTGTTAATGGCCTGCCCACTGATTTACCATTGTTGGATGGTGAATTAACTCCTGTGGAGAAGATGATTGCCATGATTGGTGCTTTACTTGCTGAAGGAGAAAGAGGTGCTGAATCATTGGAAATCCTTATTTCAAAAATTCATCCTGATTTATTGGCTGATATTGTCATAACTAATATGCGGCATTTGCCCAAGTCACCCCCACCTTTAGCAAGGCTTGGGAACTTACCAGTATCTCGGCAAATAAATCCTTTAAGTAGTCAAGCACAAGTTATGGTTGGATCTCCAGCAAATTCTGTGCAATCTCCATCTCTTCCTTCCCAGATGCCTTTCTCTTCAGCTACTACAAGTTCAGTGGTCTCTGATACCCCTGGTGTGAATAATCTTCCTACTGATCCAAAACGTGATCCACGGCGGGTAATGTTGCTCATTTTTTAATTTCTTAATTTCTTTTGATTTAGAATTTACTTAAATACATGTCTGGTATACATTTTGCAGGATCCCCGTCGCCTAGATCCACGTCGTGTAGCAGTATCTGCTGGACTGGCATCAGCACCTACTGTAGAAGATACTAATGCTATGCTATCTGAATTTGATGATCCTATTTCATTAGCTAAACCTAATTCAGTTGAAAATCCTCCAGCACCTCTCATCTCTAATATGAATAGTGATGAGATTTTTGAAAGTCCATTAGTTTCTGGGACTGGTCAGCTAACTGCCGAGGAGGATTTGGAAGGACCTGAGGAAATTGCTCCCCTACAACAATTAAATGATTCTTTAGATTCTCCTATACGCACACCTGATGAGGATTCTGTCGCTGTGAACTTGTCAGATGTTCCAGTGAAAGAGGAGGCTGATACATCATCTTCTTTGGAATTTGATTATTATTCTCCTGTTCTTTCTAATGCATCTGCATCTGAAGATACCTGTCAGGATTTACCCCAGCTCCCAATATATGTTGAGCTAACCCAAGAGCAGCAACAAGGTGTGAGAAAACTGGCAATTGAAAGGATTATTGAATCATACAAATATTTGTTTGTCACAGATTATAATCAGATGCGTCTGGAATTACTTGCACGATTGGTTGCTCAGGTAATAATCTTACAATTATAAGGAATTTAATGGACAAATTTAGTACAAAATTTATTCCCAGTTTTTCAACCAAATGAAGTGTTTGATCTTCTGGTTTAAGTAATGGGTAATATAATGATGTTGAGTAGGTAGAGTTACAGGAGGATGAATTTTTCTTGCATTCAACAGGTTTCACTAATACATATAATGATATCCCCTCTGCTTGAAACAAAAAAAATTATAAATTGCCTCATTATTAGTTTTCTATGTATTATAATATATGTACATCACTTTATCTTTATTTCCTCATCTACTATCCTCCTGAGCCCATCTCTGAAACCCTTCTTACGATATCTTTATATATTCTACTTTTTTGTTTTTGTTTTTTTGGATGGCATGTTTCACTGAGGCTGGTGCATTCTTACTCCAGCCTATTATATACCATGCTGTTCCCCTCTCCTCATCCAGCATTCTATTTCTTCACTTCTAATTGTCATATTTAGCAGGTGATGAGCATTCATGTTTAGGATTGTAGTGTTTTCTTAATGTTGAAAACAGTTAAAAGTAACCTGTTTGTTTAATTGTTAATTGAGGGCCGTTCCTGGCTTTAATTTCTAACTATGGCAACTGACCCATAAATTTGCTGCTTTCACTGTATAAGGTGACAGATGAAATAGTTAGCTTTCAAAGATGTACAAAGGGCATGGATCATTTTCTTTAGATCTGTGTTTCTCTCTGTGATCTTCTGTCTTACCTTTTTTTAATCAACTGTAGTGGGAAGTGTTCTATAAACCTATTAGTTGCTAATATTTTCCTTTTCATCTCTTTATAAAAATGCATTTGCAAATTATCTGTAACTTCGTCTTCACGCAGTTTGATACCAATGATGACATCGTTATGCTGCTGCAAAACCATATTATCACGAATTACCATGAACAGAAGGTACATGTTACTTGAATATTGAATGAGTTCTGTTCTGTTTTGTCTGGGTCACTGTAGAAATTTTTCTGTGGTAATACTTATAATAGCTGCTTTTATGTGCTAGAATTTGGTATTTTTGAATATTCCAGAGATTTTGTGGTTAAGTCTGTGTTAAGTAGTAAGCTAATGAACTGTGTTTTTATTGGTTTGGTTGATTGAAATTAAAGTGGTGTTGCAAATTGTTTTCTTTAAATTGGGCATAAGTTTATAGAACCTTGTGTATCCATTGCTAGACATGTTATAATTTGTCATGTTGATGACTTTGGAATGGGAAGCAATCAAAGATGCATTTAATTGCCATGTGCCATTTGGAGCAGGAGGGAAGCAGGGGCTGGCAAGGGCCATGGCGTCCCCCAATTTTTTTCAGTTTCTTTTGAAGTATCTGTCTATATATTTATTTCTAATATGTATAGTCCCATTCTCCTGGGCAATGGAGCCCAACATATACTGGGCAGCACAATCTGCAACATATTTCGGGTCATGTAAACTCTATTTCAATGTTCCACAACATGATGCAGGATGTTGTGCACCCAGGAGAATATTATCCTATTTATGTATATAGAAGGGGAAAATGAGAGTATTTGCTTTGTGCAATGGCCACTAGAAATGTATAGTGTTGCAAAATTATAATATTTTTAACTAAGAAATTCTCGTATCAAATAATATTATTTAATTGAATGTTAGATTTGTTACACAACTTTTTAAAGATTTATTACTAGTTCTCTTAACTAATCCAATTATATTATTCAATTGAAAGTTAGATTTGTTACACAACTTCTTAAAGATTTACTAGTAGTTCTCTCAACAATTGTTTGTTTTTTTTTTGGTCAAAAAGAGTAAAAGTAGATTTGTTACACAACTTGTTAAAGATTTATTAGTAGTTCTCTTAACCATTGTTTTGTTTTTTTTTTGGTCAAAAAAGAGTAAAAGATCTAGATTTTGTTGTATTTTAGTTTGATATTTCTCAGTGAATATATATACAAATAAAATATGTTTCTCTACGGGTGGGTATCGGTTTGGGTCGGTTGGTTTTTTGCATTTTTTTGCAACCTGAACCAAACCGAACCTATGGAAGAAACCAAACCGAACTGACCATCATCGGTTGGGTTTGGTTGGTTTTTGTTGGTTTATTAATATTTTTAATTTTTTTTAATATTATCTTTTCAAAAATATTTTTTTTTTAAATTTAATTTTAATATTATTAATATCTTAAATCGAAAAATCTTAAATAAAATAATTTAAAAACATAAAAATATATTACAAATATAATTAGTTATAATAAAAATATTTAAAAAATTATATATATTTATATTTGGTTCGGCTTGGTTTTGCACTAATTCACATGGTCCCTCTACTTTAAATCTTTACTCTGCCCCTGATTATGAGGAACATTATGTTTTTTAGCAGTGAGATTATGGGTCTTGGATCATTGTTAGCCTTGTTAGTTAGATTATGGCACACATGAAGTTAGTGTGCCATCTAGGAAAAGTTGCCTCTCGATATGTTTTACTTTTCTTGATTTCCTTTATTTTTTATCAGTAAGCTACTGTGTGTAAAGTAGTAACAATTTTGATTTAATCTGGTTGTCCTCATCTTTCCCTTTCTGTGTAGTTTAGTATTTCCTAGTTCTGTTGCACAATTATAGGTTCTCATGCATTTCTGATGTACTTCTTTTCAATATTCTCTCATTTGTCAACAAGAAGAAAAAAGCGTATAGGAAAATAGAAATTCTACAAAGCTAAGTGAAAGAATAAGGACTACATTTGCACTCTGAGACACTCACCCAACAACCTTCCTTCTCGTGGAAGAAAGAAAAATAATAATAACAGACAGAATTTTACATTTGGAACCATATATCTTTGGTGTTATTTACATGGATAAATCTTTTCGTGTTTCATATACTTGAAGTAATTGGTACTAATCATGTTGTTGTACCATATCATGACTTTGAAGTTCTAATGTTTTGACTTTGTTTCTAGTGTGTTTCCTAGGTTAGATGATGTTTTGAGTAAATCTGACTTTTATGAGGAAAGTTCATGAATATGTTGAATGGGTGGCTTGAGTTTTATTTATTTGTGTCTTTTAGGTCGTACTCATTTTTTGTTCTGTTAGTATTTACTTGCCGTATATAGTTGGGCTCACTTTGTAACATATCAATGGTTACTTAACATGGTATGATAGCTCAGGCTGGTTGTCTGTTCCTATATTGGAATGTTGGTTTTACCCTTTTTAGTTTTTTATTGTTTGAACGTTTGGGACCTGAAGTTGTTTCCAGTTATTGGGCCTATACTTGAGGGGAAATTTTTTATCTTTTTTATTTTTTGGTCATCATGAAATATGTATATATATTTGGTCCTACATTTTAACAACTTAAACTTTTGGTGATGATAACCTAATAAAGTCTAATATTTTAAGTGTTGGTTTCAGGGGCATGAGCTTGTATTACATGTCTTGTTCCATCTTCATTCTCTAACGATCTCCGATTCAGTTCAAAACACCTATCAGGCTGTTAAGTATGAAAAGTTCCTCTTGGCAGTGGTAGGCAATTTTTTAAATAAGTAAATCTCTTTTGCATTATTTCTCTTGCTATATCTAACAGTCTAGCAAACTTTTGATATTTCTTTGCGACTTCATTCTTTTGATGTAGGCCAAATCTTTGCTGGACTCATTTCCAGCATCAGACAAGTCTTTTAGCAAACTTCTTGGCGAAGTCCCAAATCTGCCTGATTCCATATTGAGACTACTAGATGATGTTTGCTATTCTAACGTTTCAGACCAGCACGGAAGAAATATTCGTGATGTTGAGCGTGTCACACAGGGCCTTGGGGCTGTGTGGAGTTTGATTTTGAGGCGTCCTCAATATAGGCAAGCCCTGTTAGATATGGCTTTGAAGGTAACTGCTGGATGTGTTAGAGCAATCATTTTTACTTTTCTTTAATTATAAGACAGCATTTTACAAAGGTTAATGCTTAAAGCTATTTGGAAACAATCCGAATATAAGTCGTCATATTTGTTTATGTGCATAATGTGAATCAAATGCGGGTTTTACACTTGCAGAACTTAAGGTAATTAATCCCTGATGCTGTAAAACAAATCACTTTAGAAGCTTGAACCATAAGGAAAAGGTTCCAACAATCTCTTTCAAGCTTAAGAATATCAAACTTATAATTCGGATACTAATTCTTCTATAAAAGAAAGTCATTTTATTTTGAGCAACTTTTATAGAGCAAAAGAAAAATTGTTTTAATACTGGAGCTGGTTTTGAGGATCACGTAGTTACTTTAAAAAAGTTAATACATTGTAAAAAATTACTAAATAATTGGTAATTGCTCAATATACATGCATTTGGGGTGTCTTTACTGCTTTAAGTTATATATATTGACCTCGTTAATAATTTATTTATTTATTTTATTTTTTTAAATTAAATGGTAATTCCTGATGGCAGTGTGCTGTTCATTCACAAGATGAAATTCGAGCAAAAGCTATCCGCCTGGTATGTAACAAACTGCTTAATAACATCTTGAAGTCTCCTCAATGGGCTGGTTTTAATCTGTTGGATGGTTCACTTTACATATTACAGTTCGGTTTTAACTATTTCAGTACCTGTAGTTGCATGACATCATATTTATAAGGTTTCAATGAGGGTTCTCGAACTTCATATGAGCAAGCAAAGTCGGTAACATAAAGTCATGGGGCTAAAGCGAAATTAAGTTACGTTTTGATCGTGTGCCCATTTTGTTGTCAAATAGAACCAAAATGCATGACCTCAATTGTTATATTTTTATTGTATACTTTTGCTTTAAAGAGTAGAATGTCCAAAATGAAAGTTGATAAACAGAGCAATTGAAGTTTGATATATTGTTATTTTGCTTTTGGGCTAATGTTCAATGTCTTTAATGAAATCCTATGGAAATAAAATTTTTATAATTCTTAAAAAATAATAGCTGCAAAGTCTTTGGAATACTGATATTTATATTAATATTTTTTTTACTTTTTTACTTTATTATTCTATTATCTATTAAAGTTTTATATTCAATTTCGCACGTAAAAAAGGAAAAAAATTAATAATTTTTTGCGAAAACTCAAAAACCTTTTTGTGATGACTATGATTTATGATATATAATAGTGGTTTTGCAAGTTTCAACTGAGTTGCTGCTTATTAGTTGTAAGTGTTAAAAACTATGAATACTACTAAGAAATTAATCTTACTTTGTTTATCAAGTTTCATTTATAAAATAATTATTGTCTTTCTAGTTACAATTTTGATTCATTCAAGATCAAAAAGTCACATGATTAAGATGTGATTTTTTTAATTTTCCCTTTGCTTGCATATCCTTCTTTTATAAGTGTCTTTAATTGGATGAAATTTGTAATTTGGTAACTTTCCTGAGGGCCTTGCTCAAGTATTAATGAAATTCTAAGGTATTAAAGAACAGTTCACTGTAAAAGTTTTGTTCCCATCTCAGGATGTAAGAAGATGCTCTCATATGTCCTTTTATTTTTATGTTGTGGGACAGGTGGCTAACAAACTATTTCATTTGAGTTACGTAATGGAAAGTATTGAGCAATTTGCAACAAATATGTTGCAATCTGTACTTTGCCATGCTTCAGATGCTGAACATTTGCAATATGGGTCCACTGAGCAAAGAGCTGAAGGGGAGGTAGGTTTTTTCAGTATTTTTTTCTGTATATTATTTGTCATCTTTCCATGAGAATTCTAAGTAGTGAAGATAATTTGTTGTCTATTATTGTCTTTGCTCGGTCCTTAACAGTGATACCTGCATTAGAGCAGCTGAGGCAGAATTTTTTCGTTGTGCACATGCAGGGTCCTCTTGATATCCTGTGTTTATTTTGTGGATGTCTAAGCTGACACATTTTACTTTTTAGGTGCCTTTTTAACTTATTCCCTGAAAATGTAATATTGCTTGTGTTCAAAGGTAAATGACATTTTGATGATCCTAGTTCCAAGATGTTATTTTCATCGCATCTTTTGGAAGGTAATGGGATCAAGGAAGTGAAAATCCTCTAGAGGAAACCCTCCTTGTTGGATTCATTAATCACTCAGGGACAGTATGTATGCCATGAGTCCAGTATAACATTGCCAGGATGGACACAGAAGTTTACATTGACAGGAAAGAAAGCTGATTAATTCAATATGGCTAAGTTCACACAATAAGTTCCTGAGTTAGGGTGTTCTAAGCTAATTTAAAAAAAAAAAAACAATTAGGAAACTGGATGTCATACTTGTTTTTGGGACAAAGAAAAGTGCAAAATGAGTGTATGCAATTTAAATTTACTGTGATATGACTATGAGCTCGTCTAGGGCTTTTTGGAGTTTTATTAATATTTACTCTGAACTGTGGTCTGGGGAGTGGCAATGGTAACATAAGAGTTCAAAGTTTTTGAAATGATTCAAGTTTCAAAATTTAGATCTAAAAAAAAGTTTAAAATGTGTCTGTGTGCAGATGCTCATGCTCCTTGCATGCCTTGTTTGTTTAACCTAATATTGTGCCTGCTTTATGTTTTCATGGGAATCTTACAGTTAAAAACTTTATTAGCTTGGAGATGGAACGTACGATTGTATTGTATGTCATGCTTTGGTGACAAAATGTCTGTAGATATATGTAACCATACGCATAATGCATGTTAGATGTGTCACATAACTTTTTTAGGTTCCTGTCTAAGGGCCAAAATATCTTTGATGTTGGTCGTATACCTTTTTTATTTTTTCTTAAATGGTTAAATTTTCTATCTTTTTGGCCTTTCAGGTTGGAAGTCAGGAAACATCAGTCAGTGGCTCTCAAATTTCAGAGTCTGGAAATTCTGAAAATAATTCTACAAGTCAGGCACATCTAGTTTCACAAAGTTCAACAACCATGTCTCTTTCTGAAGTTCAGCGAGCCATTTCTTTATATTTTGCTTTATGTACAAAGGTTTGTATATTCCTCCTACATGGCAGGTAAAGTTTCTTTTCTGCTTTTGTTTTCTGGCAATTCAATGCTGGTTTTTGCTTGCAGAAACCAAATCTTCTTCAACTTGTTTTCAATATTTATGGACAATCTACGAAAACTGTAAAGCAGGTATTTGGTTGTTGTTTGTGATGTCTTTTATAGTTGTTCATAATGTATTTTACTTAAAAAAATTACAGTGCATTATTGGTATTTAATAAGGCTAAGTTTGTATTCTATGTCAGTCCACTTCATGATAGTTCAAACTTGTTAGATTATATATATATGTAATTGTAGGATAATATTCTCCTGGGTAATTTTGCTTAGGATATCCTGGGCTAAACAAAGTTGCGTAACATGATGTGGGACGTTGTTAATGTCCTGCAACATGTTGCGGTATGTGTGTTGCCCAGGATAATGTGACTATATATATATTTGTTGTATAATATATTTGATAATGGTAACAAATTTGATTTATTATAAACATACATACATAAGAGAAAGAGGATTGAAATCCTTTTATTAAAATTCAAGTAATGACTAGATTACAATACGTTATTCCAATGCAAATTTATCATAGCTTTAGGTATCTCATACGCTTTAGAAGTTGGTGCCCTTTAGGGAGCCAGGAACTTAATTCTATCAATGGTGGTAGCACATTGTGATTTACATGTCTTCAAAAATTCTTTAATATCTTTACTTCCATATTGCCCATAACAAGGCCATAATTTATTTCCCCTCTTTTGCTCCTTTTTATCCCCTAAAAAGCAGCTTGCTGCATCAATCTACATTATGACTTTAGAAGTCACCTCATAACAAATATATAAGATAAAAATGGAACAATTTCAATTTTTGTTCTAGCATTGCAAAATTGGAAAGATTATTTATTCATAAAGTTCATAGGAAGTTTACCAAGCTGGTATGAGTTGGGTTGTTAACTTACTGAAAAATGAAAACTGAAGTTTTAGATTTTTCATCTTTCATCTTTGTATGATTGAGATGGTTAGCAATGCTAAAGTTCATAGGAAGCTAGCCCAGCTTTGTATGTCAAGCTCACACATTACTACGCTAATTATCACAAAAGTGATCCTAAAGTTAAATGAATAAGATCTTTTCTTGAGTGCATCGTTTTTTGAAGCATATTGTGTATCATAGAGTTACAGTACACTTTAATTATAAATATTAAAAAATATTGTATGCATGCATGTTTTTCATGCCACACATGGATTGACAATAAACCTACTTTATTGGCATGTAATAGTATTCTTTTCATAAATTTTTATGTATTCAGGTATAGGTATACTATCAATAAACAGTTAATGTTTCTACCTGGAAAAGTAACTACCATTAAAATAGGGGAAGTTGTTTTCCTCTTCTAATCCTAATTTGATGCAAAATGGAATACATTAATCCAAACAGTAAAAGAGAAGAGCACAACTGTATGGTTGCTAGTCATATTTATCTTGCCTGATTTTTATTTTCACCTCTTGGATGGTGCAGGCTTTTCACCGTCATATCCCTATTCTTATAAGGGCCCTAGGATCATCTTATTCTGAGTTGCTTCACATAATATCTGATCCACCGCAAGGAAGTGAAAATCTTTTGGCACTGGTAGCTTTCCTCCCCTGTTTTTGTTATAATAATTCACTTATATTAATTATATTTTCATTTTTGGTAATTTTCATTCAACAACCCCCCCACCCCGCCGCCTCTCTCTCTCTCTCTCCTCTTCAAGATCTAATGATGTATGTGTTGGTTATGCTATTTGCTAAGGTACTGCAAATATTGACTCAAGAGACAACACCTTCTTCTGAACTAATAGCCACTGTGAAACATTTGTATGAAACTAAATTAAAGGTTTTTACTATTAACTAAATCTCTTATCTTCCTTTCAGTTGTAGTATTTCTATTTTGCATCCTTAATCTTAATATTTGATTTTTCTACTGCAGGATGTCTCAATTCTTATTCCGATGCTGTCTTCTCTTTCCAAAAACGAGGTCTGTGGCATATATATTTTTTCTTCTTTTACTTTTGTTGATAATATCTTTTCTAGGTGAGTTGTTCTATTCACTTCATTAAGTGCAAAAACTGAGTAAGCAAATTGCATGCAGATTTTTTATGTTAATCATAAGGAAGTTTGCTGGAGTCTGGAATTGAACATCATGAACTAATTATCGCATGTGCCATTTATTTTTTTTATTTTTTTTAAGGGATGAGAAAATGTCAGTATAGGTTCCAAACACGTGAGGTACAATAATATGTGTATGTAAGTCAACACAACATGCCACGCACTAAAAACTCCCGCACACATGTAGGGCCATCTAGATGGAAAAAAAAAAGAAGCTGTTTAATAGCATGTTAAGTTATCATCAAACACAAAAATTAAGTGAACTTAAATATTTCTCAATTCAACACCATGCTTGATGCATGGCACACATTTAACAGAATGTAAATATTGTGTCATTTGTGTGTTAGAAGGATGCTTTCTAACAAATAGCAGCTTATTTTTTGTATTAAAATATTTAGTCAATTTTGTTAAAACTATCTAGTATCTTAGCATGGTAGACATAGTTGGGCGTGGACCTACTTTTTTAACAATTTAAGCTTTTTCTTTGGGAACAATAGTAACCTAGCATGGTATTAGAGCTTATTGTCTATGTGTTCATGTGTTGAAATTCTACTAATCTTCATTTCTGCTGATTTATATTGCATGTGTAAGGCCCAATTTTTTTCCTAATAATTGGCAGGCCTAAACTTGATGGGGAGTGTTGGAACTATCTATTGTTCTTCCTAGCTGTTTAATATTTTGGAATGAGTATTAGTTTAACAAATTTCAAGCCCAAGCTTTTGGAATGAGTATTAGCTTTAACAGTTTGAAGTCCAAGACTTACATTTGAAAGCCTTTTAACATTCAAGTCAATGTCAAAACAATAGAAATAGTTTGTTCTAGTTTAAGAATAGCATCCTTAATTAAACGTTGAATGGCTCTTGCTTGAATGACCTCTAAGAAACAATTGGGTTATCTTACATATATTGTTATTAATTCAAATTAAAGTAGTGCAATATTGAGTCTATTATTCTATTAATATCACAACAATGTTTCCTTGCTCTTGTGGTTTTTAATAACTTTGTAATGGCAGGTTTTACCTATAATTCCTCGACTTGTTGCCCTTCCTTTGGACAAGTTCCAGATGGCACTTGCTCACATACTACAGGTATTGCCATCTATGTCAACTTATATACATATGCCATTTTTAAGATGCTGAATAAAATAGACAATGGAAGCACATCAAATGACATAACCTCAGCAAAGGACATTTTGAAACACAATACCAGACTAGGGAGAAAACGTATCTGTTTACCTTCTAGTAGACAATTTGTGCCAATCAGTTTTGTCATGTTGCAATAAGCTTGGGAAAATACTTTTATTCAGTATACAAAAGAGATTTTAAAAAGAAAAAGAAAAAGAAAGTATTGATAGTTAACAAACTTTATCATGTATTTTAATTGCAGGGTTCAGCTCATACAGGTCCAGCTTTAACACCTGCAGAAGTTTTGGTTGCTATCCATGGCATTGTTCCAGAGAGAGATGGCATTGCACTTAAAAAGGCATGTTTCAATTCTAGTGGAAGACTGTTAAGATGGATTTTTTGAGCTTATGTTTATGACCATGCTGCTTGCTTTTTGATCCTATGTCAATTTATGTTCCGCAAATCTATCTGTATCCAAATTTCAGATACATTAAATGGTTGATTCATTAAATGTCATAAACTTCTCTTATTTGTCTGAAGTAACTGTATTCAAATTTCAGATACATAAAATTATTGATTCATTAAATTCATAAACTTCTCTTATTTTTCTGAAGTTGTAAACTTTTCTCTTGTGATATTTTCTAAATCTTGACAACAATCCAGTTCTATAATACTCTTGGCAGGTTGAATTAGATAGTGAAACTGACCTAAATATTAGGTTGTTGTAGCATATTGCACATTCCACCCTATCTCTACCTTGGTTATGGTAATTCTACCCAAATTCATTTTTAAATAGGAACTGGGTAAATTTGGATTTTTCATATTAGGTTTGTTAGTTGCTCTTATTGAAATCTCCATCCAGGACATTTTGTAGAACGCAACATTGATTTAAAACTCAAAATCAAATTTTTGTTTTAGGCAACATACGAATTAATGGTTTTGAAGTTTCTGTAGCATGTTGCCTGCATTCCACCCTATTTCAATCTTGGTTATGGTAAATCCTACCCAAATTCATGTTTAAATAGGGACAGGGTAAATTTGGGTTTTTAATTGGGTTTGTTAGTCTCTCTTCTTGAAATCTCCATCTAGGACATTTTAAAACACAAGATTGATGAAATTCCCTTGACAAACTTGTAATACAAGTCAATGGTTTTTTGAAAATTTGTTTCCATTGTACTCTTTTCCTTTGGATCTTTAGTTATGTTAATTATTAGGAATGGTCTTAGGCATTGCATGGATTATAATGTTTTATGTTTGATATTTACAGATAACAGATGCTTGCTCAGCTTGTTTTGAGCAACGAACCGTTTTCACTCAGCAGGTTTTGGCAAAGGCATTGTCCCAAATGGTATGCATATATTTCTTATAATGTGTTTCCATGCAACAAAATAGTTCTTTCTTGTAAACTTTTCGTTTGTTTTTTTATTATAGGTCGACCAAACTCCACTGCCACTTCTCTTTATGAGAACAGTAATTCAGGCAATTGATGCATTTCCTTTACTGGTAATTTTCTTTTTTTACCCACTATTGCTATATAGGTTGCATTTTAATTGCAGAGTTTATTTGCTCAATATTTTTATTGACTGATGCTTTTGTGAATCTGTTATGTGATATTGTTGAGTGCCCCTTATCTTGAGCTTCTCAGGTGAAATGTGGATTATATGTCTTTTTTGGTCTTTTACAGATAGATTAATCAACGACTGGGCAAAGATCCATATTGTAGATTAAGATATTGATAAAAATTGAAGTCTGAATTAGACTCTCTGTTTAGATCCTGTCTGATGTTATGGAGTATATGAAATTTTGGTTTTGTTTTGATTAATATCATAACTTGGGATTAGGTGTTTTTCATTTCAAGATCCTCGTCCAATTAGAAATAAATTTCATGAGAAAATTGTGTTGATAAAGATTTTCATGTGTTGTTTCAAAGGAATTAAACTGTGCTTCTAAAAAATGTCGAGACTTAAATCAGGAAATTTTTTGTGATTTTCAATTTGGTTGCCTCTTTTCAACTTCGTTGCATTTGGGCTTAGATTTGCTCCAAACTTGTCAGAAAATATTTGGATGCAGTTGAGGATCCTGCGAGTTCATCACCAATTTTGACCTATTAATAGCGTGAGTTTCCAGAAATGTAGCCAGACTTAATTTTAGTACATTTATGGCCGTCAGATGAATGGGCAGCTGAATGCATAACTAACCTTTTGTTTCCTTTTTATCCATCCCTTGGTCATAATGATGCTGAGAATCATTCTTTATGTATCCATTTCCTTAGCATGTCAATCATATAAAGCAGGAAAATAGAACTTTGCAATGGAATGAAAATGATTTATACAAAATTCAAATCTAATAAAAAGTGGTTACCTATGGATTTGATTTGTTATTAGTGTTTTTTGATCGTTTATATGGCCATCCAAAGAAATTAAGGGTGCTGACTGAAATGCAGCTTCAATATATATAAAAACGCTACTTTTGTATGATGTACCGTGCACCAATGAATATTGATGACTCATATTTATACAAGGTCATGACCAATTTCTATGGTTAAATTTTTCAAGCTGGCTTAAGTGCTACAGAGATGACAAAATATGCCTCCAGTTTGTTTCTGAATTATTCTAATTTAAATTTGGAGCAAGTTTACAGTCCACTGTTGGAGCTTCTGCATCGGAGCAATTTTTTAAATTAAATTTGAGGTCCCATTTAAAGACTGAAAATGATAGCTCTATCTTTTATGTTCATATTATTATTAAATTTTGTCCTTGGTAAGACTAAATTCTGATAACATTTATTGCTATTCCTGATAATTGAGGTCATCAGTAAGAAACGGAAAAATAATTCTTTGCTCTGTTTTGTTGGAAACTTCGTTATTTGGTGAAAATGCGTGTCTTTGGGACCTTGGGCTGTTTGTCATTTTATGGATTGGCAAAAAGGGATTTTAGGACAGGATCATTCAAATTAAGTTGTGTTAGCTGTAAATATCAAATTCCTTGAAACTTCACTGCATCTATGTTTATGATAAGATACAAGTCGTGGAGGATCTCATTAAGATGACCTGATAATTGTTTATAACCATGCTTGCTTTGTCCAGGTTGATTTTGTTATGGAGATACTTTCAAAACTCGTGAGAAAACAGGTATAGAGTGTTTGTTTGTTTGTTTTCTTTCTTTCTTTTTTTTTTTTTCTCTTTTTAAACTATGTTTGCTCTGTTAAGCTTTATGTTCTTGCTGCTCCATATTAGCATCTGTACGGATTCAACTGATGCTATCCATGTTCTGATTGCAGGTGTGGAGACTGCCAAAACTTTGGGTTGGCTTCTTGAAATGTGTATCTCAGACGCAGCCACATTCTTTCAATGTGTTACTACAGGTATCATGTTGATAATTATAGTTGATTTGACACTTATCCATGTCTTTCATTGTGTATATATGAATGCAGCTTTCATTTACATTTACTTTTTGCAGTTACCACCACCGCAACTTGAAAGTGCTATGGGCAAACATCCAAACCTCAAAATTTCCCTTGCTAATTTTGCTAGCCAGCCAAGTGTTAAAGCTTCACTGCCTAGGTATATTTTTGTGCATTTGGTTCGGACATACTATTCTACACAATTTTACTGCTTCTTCATATCCGCTTATTGGGTCAAAAGGGTGATTCTGTATTTCGTTGGGCTACTGAGAATACTGTATAGTTTATATGGCAGGGTGAATCAAATTGATTACTATTCTGTTAAAATTGTATTATTACATCCTGTAGTTTTTAGAATGCTGTGCTATCTGTATCAGGAGGCTTGCTGGATCATCCTTAAATATATATTTTAACAAATTTAAATTCTATAATTGTTTTCCATTAATTACAGATTTTTGACGAGTGCTTCTGTGAATTAACTTATTGTGTTTGTACTTTGGCAGATCAATCCTTTCAATTCTTGGTCTTACAAATGAAATGCATTCACAACAATCTCATATTTCCTCATCTTTTAATCCATCAGACACAAGTTCATCGGTTCAAGGAACAACACGAACATGACACCTAAAGAACGTTGGGCATTTAGAAATTGACTAGCTGTACATAATAGAAATTGTGACATTTGATAATTGGAGAACAACCGGTGGAAGGACAAGGCATATGGTGGTTGATCATGGGATATTCGGTCACTGATTTGATAAAGTTATGAGATGGATCCTTTCCGCTCCCGTTAGCATGGAAGAGCAATTATATAGAGGGATAGCCCTTAAAAGAGGAGAAAAGCTTTTAGTATGACAGATATATAGGATGTCCGTCTTACATGTATGTGGGCCCTACATGAAGCAGCTGCTCTGGAAAATTTGCTCATAGTTTTCTATTCTTTTGTTTCTATTAGTATTTATGTATTTATCAAATTTTGATTTGATTGTCTTGTTTCATCTGATAAGCTGCTTCTAGCACATTGAGGTCAACAACAATCCGCTGTTTGTACTATTATTGTATTTGTCATAGAATTTTTTTTTCCCTCATTTTTTTGTTTGTTTGTATATTCTTTCTAGTTATGATTTTTGTCCTCTGCCATATGTAGGCTGGTTTAATTGATCGTATTATACTGATTTTTGCTTTGATAGTTTCTTGCAACAACTGTAGTGCTAGGAGCACTTGCAAAAGAGTATTACGGGTACCAAAATGTTTACCAACTGATGTGGCTATATAGTAATTTTGAAAAGTTTATATAATCTAGATATAGATAAGTAAACCATTAAATGGATAAGTGATAACCAATAACAAGCTAATTAAAAATTGCACATTATTTGCCTTGCTTAACCATTAAAGGGGTAAGCAATTTTGCATCTCTACCATTACAATAAATCAAGTAATAATTTGATACTGGAAATGAAATCAATATAAATTAATCAAAGAACATAGCTAATCTAAGAAATCTTTAGAAGACTGTCTGAAAAGAAGCCAATATTTATTTTAATCCCTTGTGCACAACGTGAATGTCCGGTAATAATTTCCACAAATGTAAAATATACCAGTGTATTTTTTATTTACATTAGTGGAATTTAAGATAAAATTAATTCAAATAAGGAGAAAAAATTAACAATAGTTTTTCTTCTATCCAATGTCTGAGGGTTTGATATGAATTTTATGCTTATATTACATACATAGTTTAGCTTCTTCTTTTTGTATGCATTAACTGTGTAGATTACTGAAATAATTAGGTCAAAATGATCCCTAACATTAACAGCTCTAGCTCTTAAAATGGTTCCTTTAAAGAGGATTCACTTCGTAGTCATCCTTGGCTAGTCGTCTTCATATTTAAGATTTATTTTTATTTTTATTTTTTGTATAAACGAATTTAAATCCCGTTGCTTTATTGATATATGACCTACTTTCTTTGAAAATTAGAAACTTGACTAAGTCTAAAAGTTTTTATTTTATTTTATTGGAAGGAAAAGTTATTTTACTTCAATTGGATATGCAAGGCTATTATGTGATTTAAAAGAATCAAGAGAGCTTTTACATTTTAGAGGAATCCAATGACCAATACAGTGTCGTCCAACTTATTTTAGTTTAGTAGGTTTTCAAAGCCGATTATATTTGATTGGTTGAGAAACATGCTTGCTCAACATATTTCTAGTGCACGGTTAAGAAAAGCTTATAAAACACAAGTTATTCTTCTTCATGTGAGGATCGGTGAAGCTCTAGTAATTTGGGAATCAAAATTTCTCCTCTCTTGTAATCTCTTCTAATTCTCTCTTTCTTTTTAAGATTCTCTTGGGTGAGAGTTGTGTGAGTTGAGAAATATTATAAAAGGGGATTACAGGGTTTGGTTTTTTGGGTATAGAAATAGAGAAAAGAGAGAGTTTTATAATCTATAAATTTCTTGATTCATAGTGCAAATTGAGTTCTTGGTGGAGCTTCAAGGATGTAGATTCAATCTTGAATTGAACCTCGTACAATTTTGTGTTGTTTGAGTAGTTTAGATTGTTTTAGTTTAGTTTCTTGAATGTTCTATATTTCTAAAAGCTCATAACAGTGGTATCAGAGCTGTCAAAGCATTCAAGAAATAGAGACAATCATTCCTGCATACAAAGTGTTTGACGAAATTTCCAAGAAACAACTTCTTGATGGGTTCAAAAGTGAAACTCGAAGTCTTCAATGGAAAATAAGATTTTCTTCTGTGGAGACAAAAGATGAGGGCCATACTGGTTCAAGGCCAAAGCTTTAGATGATTCCTATCCCAAAGACTTTGATGATACTCAAAAGAATGACATGGATGAGATAGCTTACAGCACTTTAATTCTTCATCTTTCAGATAGTGTTCTTAGAAAGGTAAATGATTCTAAAACTACATCTGATGCTTGAAAAAAAATTAGAACAACTCTACTCTGTTAAGTCTTTTCCGAATAAAATATTTCTCTTGGAAAAGTTTTTTGGATTTAAGATGAACGATTCTAAAGATCTAGATGAAAACTTGGATAAGTTTAATAGGTTATCTTTGGATTTAGCATGCAATAAGAAATTCACTGATGAACATTATGCAGTGATCCTGTTAAACTCATTGACAAAGAAATATAATGATGTTAAAAATGTTATCAAATATGGTAGAGAAGTGTTGACTACGAAAATTGTGATAAGTTCTTTGAGATCTAAGAAATTAGAGCTAAAAATTGAAAAACAAGAACATATACATGGAGAAGGACTTATTACAATGGGTAGGAAAGTTATGAGAGATTCTGGAAAATATAACAGCAGCTGGAGAAACAAATCAAAGGGTAGAAGCATATCTAGAACATGAGGAAAGAATAAATGCTTCTACTATCTAAAACATGGTCATTTTATCAAAGATTGCTATAAAAGGAAGAACAAGGAAAATAGAGAAAGGTCTGATGAAGATGGGGATGCAGCTCTGGCTAGTAATGATAATGAAAGTGGTGATGTTCTTGCTATATCAATTGATCAAACTAGTCTAGAATGGATTCTTGGCTCAGGTTGTACTTTTCATATGTGTCTAAGTGTAGACTGGTTTAGAAACTACAAAATGATTAATGGTGGGTAGGTCCTTCTAGGAAATAATACAGCCTGCAATGTGGATGTGATAGGCAATATCTCAATTAAAATGGTAGATAGAGTGATTAGGGCATTGAGTAGTGTGAGACATTTACCAGATTTACAAAGAAATATGAATTTTGTTGGAATTTTGGATGAAGCTGGTTATTGTTGTAAATCTAAAAATATTCAAATGAAGATTTCAAAGGGAGCTTTGACGGTGATGAGAGGTATCAAGAAGAATGAATTGTATGTGCTTCAAGGGTAGATAGTGATAGGTACTTCAGCAGTTGCTAGTTCAGAAAATCATGATGAGACACAACTATGTCACAAGGGATTAGGCCACATTAGTGAGAAGGGACTTCAAGTACTGAATAAGCATTGTTTTTGTGGAAAAGATAAAATCAACAAAGTAGACTTTTGTGAATATTGCATTTTGGGGAAGCAACACAAGCTGAGTTTCAAGATAGGCTCTCACATATCAACTTCAATTATGGATTATGCACATGCAGATCTTTGGGGATCATCA
Source organism: Ochetophila trinervis (assembly GCA_003254975.1). Classification (NCBI taxonomy): domain Eukaryota; kingdom Viridiplantae; phylum Streptophyta; class Magnoliopsida; order Rosales; family Rhamnaceae; genus Ochetophila; species Ochetophila trinervis. Next base: position 61,747 of record QANX01004780.1, read on the forward strand.
TCTACATCGACTCATGGAAATAATATGTATTTTTTTTATATCTATTATAGATGATTTCTCTAGGAATGTTTGGATTTTTCTATTAAAGTATAAAAGTGAAGCTTTTTCAAAATTCAAAATATGGCATGCTTTAGTACAAAACCAAACTAGTAAGAAACTTAAAATTTTGAGAATTGATAATGGCCTTGAGTTTTGCAATTATGAGTTTGATAATTTCTGTAAAGAAAATGGAATTCAAAATTTTAAGTTCCTATTCACCTCAGCAAAATGGTGTTGCTGAAATTATGAATAGAATCTTACTAGAAAAAGGTTAGATGCATGTTGACTAGCTCTGGCTTACTAAGACTATTTTAAGGTGAGGCTGTAATGACAACAACATATTTTATCAAATAGATGTTCTTCAACAAATATTAAGTTAAAAACTCCAGAAGAAAAGTGGAGTGGACAAACTGTAGATTATACCAAACTTAAAGTTTTTGGGTGTGCAGCCTATGTACACCATAATGATGGAAAGCTAGAATCTAGATCTTTAAAATGTATTTTTTTAGGCTATCCAGAAGAAGTTAAAGGGTATAGAGTGTGGGCTAGACACTTAAATGTGGGCTAGACACTTAAATGGTTTTAAAACCATTGTTAGTAGGGATGTTTTGTTTAATGAGGATATAATGCCTTGTTTTAGTGACCATGTTGCAGGTTCAAGCAAAATAACTTCAAAGAATATTGTCTAGTTTGAGGTGGAGCCTTATGACAAGCAAATTATTAAAGAAACTCAACAAGCTGAAGCTGAACCAGATCAATTTGAGCAAGAACAACCTCAAGAAGAAACTCAAAAGGAGACATCACCACAATAAAGTCATAGATATGTTATCCCATAGCAAAATAATCCACTACTGCATTATCAACTTGCAAGAGAGAGAAAAAGAAATGAGGTAAAAACCCCAATCAGATTTAATCATTCTAATTATAATATGCTTGCTTTATTTTCATTTCAGGAGCTTTCTGAAAATGAGCCAAAGTCTTATATTGAGACAATGAAAAGTAAACAATCAAAACAATGGAAAAGTGCCATGTTAGAAGAATTAGAATCTCTACATAAGAACCAAACATGGATTTTGGTTCCCAAGCCTAAAAATCAGAAGTTGGTAGATTGAAAATGTATATTCAAGGTGAAAGAACGTTTGTCAGATTCTGAACCTATGAAGTTCAAAGCAAGACTTGTGGCAAAGGGATTCACACAAGTAGAAGGCATAGACTACAAAGAAATTTTTTCTCTTGTGGTGAAGTATACAATGATTAGAGTGATATTAGGCATTAGCTTTGGTAGCTCATTTCAATTGGGAATTGGAGCAGCTTGATGTGAAGATAGCTTTCTTACATGGTGAATTAAATGAGACAATTTTCATAGCAGCCTGAGGGTGTTGAAGTGAAGAATTCAGGACAATAGCTGGTTTGTCTACTAAAAGGTCACTGTATGGACTAAAATAGTCTCCAAGGCAATGGTACAAGAGGTTTGACACCTATGTACTTAAAATTGGTTTTAAAAGAAGTAGTTATGATAGTTGTCTATATTACAAATGGAGAAGCATCAGTGTTTCAGTCTATCTACATTTATATGTGGATGATATGTTGCTTGCTGGTGAGAATTTAGAGAATATTACTCAAGTTAAAGAAGCTTTGAAAGCTGAATTTGATATGAATGAGCTTGGATCTGCAAAGAAGATTTTTAGAATGAATATTAGAAGAATCAGAAGTAGGAATTTGTTATTCTTAAGTCAAGAAGGTTATATTTAGAAGATTATTTCCAAATTCTCTATAGGTGAAGCAAGACCAGCAAGTGTTCCTTTGGAAAATTACTTCAAGTTGTATGCAAAGCTATGTCCTACCATTGGTGTTCCTTATTCCAATGCAGTTGGGTCTATAATGTATACCATGATTTGTTGTAGACCAGATGTGGCTCATGCAATTAGTGTATTAAACATGTATATGGCTAATCTTGGAAAGGAGCATTGGGAGGCTATGAAGTGGCTGTTAAAGTATTTAAAGGGGTTTTCAAATCTTGGTTTAGTTTTCACTCATTCTTATAGGCTATGTAGATGCTGATTATGCAGGAGATAAAGAAAGAGAATATCTATCTCTGCTTATGTTTTTATTGTGTGTGACAATTGTGTTAAATGGAAATCACAATTACAAACACGTGTAGATCTTATTACTGCTGAGGCTGAGTATATGACTACTACAGGAGCTATGAAGGAAGCATTTTGGTTAAAAGGTCTATTACAAAAGCTTGGACTGTTGGAACAAGAGGTTGTGGTATATTCATACAGCTAAAGTTCTATTCATATGTGTAACAATCCAGTTTTTCATGAGCAAACTACACATATAGATATTAAGTAATCATTTCAACAGAGATGTGGTAGAAGAAAGGTTAGTGATATGCATAAAATGTTAATATTTTTATGCCACTTTTTATATTGAATTTTAGATAGTTTATAATTAAATGTTAATGAAAAGTACTTAATTATTGTATTTTTCTATTTTCAGTTAAAAAAAGACTAAAGCTGGAATTACTGTATTTCTGCCCAACTTTTACTGAGAAAATCATATCTGGAGCTACACTTTGAGGTTTTGTACGATTCAAGTTTGAAAATGATTTCCGATTCACTAGGCTTCAATGCTACAAAGTTTCATTTCATTTGGTTTGGCCAATCAATACCATTTTGATTTACAAAATCAATAATTCTAACAGTTGCGGCAGCTTTACACCATCTCGAAGAAATTAGAATTTGAGTATCTTTCCGATGTTCAAATTGTGCAAAGAAGATAGTCCTGTAAAGCTAAGACATATACCTGACTTTTACAATCAGAATCAATGAATTCGGAGTCCATTTGGTCATCCAAAAGGTACTTGGAATATTACTAGCGGTCATGAAAGATATAAAAGGAAAGTATTTTGGCTTACTAGGATGCTATTGATGAGTGGACTGCCATGTCATCACACTTCAACCATGTGTATTAAATTTGCCACATCATATGCCACATGGAAGTCAAATTATTATAATTATACTAATTGGAATAATATTTAGAATAAAATGAATTAGTATTAAATACAAATTTGATTCCTAAAAAGATAATGAATGTTTCTTTATTTCTAGTGTGAACACGAAATACAAATTACCCTACTCTCCTTGGTGTGACCGGCCATGCTATGAATTATGGGAGTATGAGATTCAGTTTACATATTATCTCTTATATTCTCTAGGTTTTAGAAGGGTTTTAGGGTTAAACATCTCATAAGCATTCCTTATAAATACCATGCATTATTGGAAGACGAGACACCATTCACCATTAGCCTTCACGGCTGGACGTTTTTTCTTCATAAGACACAATTTCACCACCAACCCTCACGGCTGCAACCTTTTCTCTACCTCTTATCACAGCCACATTTTTCTTTCTCTTTTCTCTCTATTCTCACGGCAACAGTAGTTTTTATTAGGTTTTATATTCAGTTTTTAAGAGTTATTTCATAGTAAAGTTGTGATACACAAAGCCTAATGCAAGGGAAATTTGGCCAGCCATTAGAGAAGTCAACCTTGTGACTTGGATCATAATTTGAAGAAGCCAAGAGGAGAAGATTAAAGAACAAATTCCAGCAGCCATTAACTTTAGATTTGATTTCTTTACTCTTATTCCTTTTGTGATTTAAACTATGTTGTCTTTTAGTTATTTGATGGATAATTTTGAGATAGCGTAACTAATTTTCTATGAGGATTATGATGTAACCCTATTACGAATATTTAGTGTTTAATGCTTATTTGAGTTTGATTCATATTTAAGGTTAATATTTCATTATAGTTCTTAATGCTTCCATAAACAGGTGGATTGATTTAGTATTTTTATTGGCTTAGAAATAAGAAATATAAATATGGATGGACAATGAAATACATGGTTATAGGAATATTGCATGCCTTAGTAACAACTTTGACGATAACATATTGGGTTTGCATGTCTTAGGGCTTAAATTTCCATATTTATATTATGGATAATTAAATACGTTGTGCTTGCTATATTAGAATGCATTGAGGAATCAACTTCTAGTCACTTATGGTCAAATGGAGGTTAACCTATAAATCTATAATGCATAAGGGCTAAATAGGAGTAATAAAGGTGAAGTCATAATCTTTATTTCTTAAAACCTTTGAATATCTACTTGCTGCCTTATTTTATTTTTAATATTGCTTTCTTTATTTACTGTTTTGCTACTCAACAACCACAATAAAAAACAACTATCTTTTAATTTTGTTAAGTTTAATTTACAATTGATTTAATTTCAATAACTAGAGATATTATTTATCGTGGGATCGATATCAGTTTTCTTTTTAAAAGGAATCCACTTTATTATTTGTTAATTCATACACTTGCGAGTTGATCTAAAATATACCACAACAGTTAGTAAAGTTGGAGAAGATATATACAGCAGATAATCCAGCAGATATGGGTACTAAAGTATTTCCCGTGTGTAAGCTTTAGTTTTGCAAAAGTTTGCTCAAAATTGACACAAGGTGAAAATGAAGAGTATTGAGCTAATAAAACCAGTGGAACTCATTTTCACTTTCATAACACTTGACTTCTTTTAATCAAGGTGGAGTTTGTAAGGCTATTATGTGATTTAAAAGAATCAAGAGAGCTTTTATGTTTTAGAGGAATGCAATGATCAATACGGTGTCGTTCAATTTATTTCAGTTTAGTAGGTTCTCAAAGCTAATTGTATTTGATTGGTTGAGAAAGATGCTGACTCAACATATTTCTGGTACATGGTTAAAAAAAGCTTATAAAACACAAGTTCTTCTTTTTCTTCTTCATGTGAGGATCGGTGAAGCTCTAGCAATTTGAGAATCAAAATTTCTCCTCTTTTGTAATCTCTTCTAATTCTCTCTTTTTCTTTCTCAGGATTCTCTTGAGTGAGAGTTGTGTGAGCTAAACAAAGTTGTAAAAGGGTTTCTCTTTCTTATTAGAATTCTCTTGAGTGAGAGTTGTGTCAGCTAAGAAAGGTTGTAAAAAAAGATTACTGGGTTTGGTTTTTTGGGAATAGAAACAAAGAGAAGAGAGAGTTCTATAATCTGTAAATTTCTTGATTCATAGTGCAAATTGAATTCTTGATGGAGCTCCAAAGATGTAGATTAAATCTTGAATTAAACCTCGTAAAATTCTATGTTGTTTGAGTAGTTTAGATTGTTTTAGTTTAGTTTCTTGAATGTTCTATATTTCTAAAAGCTCATAACAGTATATCAAGCAAAACCTGCACCTTACAGCACAAATGCCTCACTTCCTAGCATACGTCTAACCACAAACGGCTAATGATAAGACATCCTGTATCATCCAACTTGTTTGATTTTGATTTTCAATTTTGTTGCAATGTGAAAAAGGATTCAAGAGGTCTACGAAAAGTCTTACTTTTCCAATAAATTCCAATAACCAATCTGATTTTAAAAGAAGAAACCAAGCATTAACAATTTTCGTTTGTCTTACAAAAACAAAAGCTATATACACCTATCACCCTTAAATTATGGTGTCTTTATTGAATAAATATCATCAATGCAAGTTCCTCATAATGTCAAAATGAAGTACACATTTCAAAGCGATGCCAAAAATAGATGAGTTTTCTTGAAAATCAAAACTATTTTAGGAGATGCTGCGCTTACTTGATTTGATACAAGGTCTACATCACCTACAGGGTATAATTCCATAACAAACTTACCCAATAGCAATTTGGAGGGGTAAGGTGTGTCCTATTCAAAATTAAGCAAGTAAAAACCACAAATACATGTACTAGAACTCTACATCAAAAATTTCTTTTTTTGTAAAAGAATATCAAACATGGGGGTAAAAAAATCACAAATCTTTCTGCTTTCTTTGTCACTGCTGACTGAGCCTAATGTGGATGCTGGTTTACGCTATGTTGGTGGAAAACTGAAGCAAATGTCCATTTAGGGACGACGAACCACCATCATTAAATATGAGAACTGTAATAAAGGAGGCATTGATTAGATCACTTTTCATAACATGGTTAAAAAATTACTTTTCCGATATGCATAATGATCTTCACATGCACTGGCAAAGAACAGACTCTTAGCTAATTAAGAAAAAAATACCTAAAGTTTCTTTTTCTTTTCTTTTCTTTTATTTCCCTCTCTTTTTGATAATGTCTGTGTCTTACATTCAAGAATGAACAAGGAAGAGGTAGTGAGGAGACTATACAGAACTTATGTCTTATTTTCAACTATGCATCCATCTGATATACAAGTTTAACTATAGTTTGACTTGCCAAACTAACACATGATTATTTTATTTTATTCCTAGAGTTAAAAAATTCACACATTACCCCTAAATCTATCTGTATTATTCATATTATTATAATCGTGCAATCCCTAATGAACTTTACCATATGCTCCTTATGTAATTCCATAAAGGAATTTTTTGTTCCAATTTAGTCATGTTTAGCTGATGTCCAGAAGCAACTTTATTAGATTCATCTAACGAATCCGCATTAGGCTAATCTAACAGAGAGACAGTTTGTGGGGCAGTGCTTAAAGTTTTCTAGTTTAAATGGCAAGTGGGGAAAAAGGAGATCACAAATAGTTTAGCAAACTAAGAGTAATTAACCCAACATATAATGTACAAACTTAAAAAATGTAGTGTTCTTAATACATTGATATCATACCTTTCTCAAGCTACATGAATCAAAATTGCAGGGCTAAAAGTTCTATCACTTAATTGGGAGAGCAACATCAAGGTTCTTATTAAGCTTCCATCCTCTAGGATAAACAAGATTGTGAGCTTCCAAATGCAGATGCCAGTTCATAATTTTTGAACAACCAGCCGGTGTACCTTCCATTTGATATTCATCTTCCACCACTTGTTCTATAAAAGTCGTTTCCTAAGAAAAAACAAAAATCAGTATATAAAAGATAAAGCAACATAATATGACCACAAGTATGTAGCAAATTCAAGATGACATTGCAAAAGACTCTGATATCGCAAAAGCATGAATCATACTTGGAAACCCTCCTTCACAGTGTCCAACTGTCGAACTGGGCATGAAGTGGGGCGCCGCCATCTCTTTGGATCCCATAAAATTGTGCTATTAAAAGCAAATCCTGACATATCAACATGAAACCTACGGAGTCTCTTGCTCTTCTCATTTGTGTGCCATCCAATTACTTGAGTTCCATTGCATACTGGACCTTCCAATATGGCCTTGTTTTTGCTTTGTGCTAGCATAGCAACAGGCCATGTGCCAAAGCGGCTACAAAAGCAAGTAGAAGAAGATATGAATTTAAAAGACGAAAAATGTAGTCACGGACAAAGAGGTTATAAAAGTAGGTAGATTAAGATATAGGTTTGCAAGAAAAAATATTGTCGCTAGAGCAGGATGCAATTGGCAGCAATAAAGCTTTAATATTTACAAAACTCTCTTTATGATATTTAATCACGAAGGCATATGTGGCAACAATTCCTGCAAAATCGAACAATGGGAGGTTTTTAATTAGACAAAAAAAATTCACTTATCTTGGTTATCTCCATTCTCCAATAGAGAGACAGAATACTAAAGAATTATGGATTTCTTCGTTCTCCTTCAAAAAGAAATCATAAATCATCTTTCCCTCTCCTCCATATGTTCAACAACTTTCCATCTCAAAGCATAAAAATCTAGTAAAAATATATAGAATAAGAAGAAAACAAGAGTAGCACAAGGAAAATATACAATGCAGAAAAGGAATTTGAAAGCATCTAATGAGTTAGTCAAAAGGGAAAACGAAAACAGAGCAGACAAAGCTATACAATGCTCAAAAGAAATTGGCAATCATGTCTTGTACAGAGTGAACAAACTAGCCAAGAAACAGCTGGTGAAATCAAGATTATTCAACACTTAGCTATGATTACTATAATATCACAGCAGTATCAAAATCTGTTTCTGTACAAAAATTTATACTTAAAAGGATATAAAAACTTCCAAATAATACCTGTGAACAACTAAACGAGAACACAGAAAATCCAAGAAACTAACGTCATAAACATATCTAAAACGAGAATTCAAATACCCAAAAGCATATTTGAATAAAGGGTAATTAGCATATGTGTTTCCATTTTAGACAGGTATCTAAAAAATGCCACATACCCAAACAAGCATAAACAACAAATCAAATTAAATCACCCAAAAACTTACGAAAAAGCAAGCAATCCAACAAATAGAAGAGAGAAATAAAAAATACCCAATATCTCTCAAGCTATCGAACAACTCAAGCGAATATATATTATCATCATCAGCAAAATAAACAACGCCGTCGAGTCTATGCCGCTCAATGTGCTCCAAAGCAGCATTCCTCTGATGCACACCTCGGTCTTTGACTTCCGTCGTGTTCTTGTAGCACACCAAATGTCTATATACCAAACCCGTCTTCCTCAAAATCTCAGCGGTCTCCATTGACGCCGACTTCATCTCCACCACTATCCACAGCACCGGCGGAGGTACAAGCCGGAGCAACTGCCCCAACCTGTTCAAGAAATACGCCTGCATTCCCCTGTTGTACGTCGGAGTCACCACAATCAGCTGCTTCCGCGGCACGAACTCAATCCCATTCCCATCGTTAGCTCCGACCCGCGTTGTTTCGACTCCGAGCCGGACGTCGAACACCAATTCATGGCGCATCACGGAGGCGGCGCCGTCAACGCCGCCTTCGTTCTCCATCTGCGCGTTGTCATGCGACGGCTTGATGTCGAACGAGAAGTCCTGCGGACGAATGTCTTCGACGGGACCGTTCAGCATTAGGTCGAGCAACGAACCGAAGACGAAGAACAGCAAGCTCAACAAGAACACCAACGGCCAACCTTTTCGCCTGAGGAAACCGGCGAAGGAGGCCAAAGGCGACGGCGACGAGTACTTGGAATTGGAGAAAAACTGCTTCTGAGATTGAGAAGCTACCGATACCCTAGCGCCGCCGTTTTGAAAATATGCACGGTCGTGGTACGCCGGCGATAGGGTTCTCCGGATCGACGCCATTGATCGCGGACAAAAACCAGAGCTCCCTCACTACTACTACTACATGATCCAATCCGATATTTTTACTTTGCCCGAGATTTTCTATTTCGGCGACACGAAATCGGCGAAATAATTTTTTCTCAATTTTTTTTTTCTTAATTTTATTACTAAAAGAAAAATTGGATCAAAGAAATGGAAAAAGTTAGAATTGGAAGCAAGAGTTCAGAGAAAGGACATGAAAAGGGTGTTTTTGGAGGGTTTTTAGGGCTTGGGGTTTGGACGAAGCTGCTGAAGATCTACCTGAAAATGCTGAAACTCTGCTTCTTCTTCTTTCACAGCGATTTTGCCGCGGAAGAGAGAGAGAGAGAGGTTTTATGGTTGGTTTGGTGCACCCAGAGGGAGAGACAGCACATGGGGATTTAGGTCCAGATAGAATAGTTAGTATAGATGTACGCGCTTTGAGATTTTACACGTGGCGTCTTTTCGGTAAAGTTGTGAGCTCCTTATGTTTTTTCTTTGGTTTTTGCTAATTTTTTTTTATTATTATTTTTGATAATTTAAGTGGCTTCCAACTAAAAATTAGCATTTGGCATTTGCTAATCGGGTTTAGGTATTGGTAATGTGAGTGTAATCCCTCTTACCAATTTTGTCTTTTTATTATTATTATTTTTGAAAAGAAAATTTGTAATAATTTAGGGTTAAAAGTAGAGGGGCGTTGACCAGAGGTTGAGGTTAATATGAATTTAACTCTTTTTTGGATAGATTCAGAATTTTAAAATATTTTTAATAAAATGTAATGTTAAAATTAATATAGTATATAAATAAGTATAAATATTATTTTTTTAAAATATATTTAAATGGTTATATGTATAATAAATATCGATGTATTTTTAATATTTTTTAAGTAAATATTTATTTGTGAATGTTCTGCTAAATATTATTAAATTTTTAAAAAAATAAATGTGTTTAAAAAAATTTGATTTATTAAAAACTTAAAAATATTTATAATTAATTAATAACCATGAATAATTTTTATATATATAAATATTTGAGAATAATTTTTGAATTGATTGTGCATTTTAAACAATATATATTTATATGCCTACATAAACAACAATTTATATACTCCATTTTGAATTCTCCATTGAAAGTACTGTTAGATTAATTTTGGGTTCCATAAATATTAATTTTGGACCTTCTCTTATATTGTTCCCTTAATTTATCTTATTTGAGTACCTCATTTATTTATTTGCCACTTTAATTTCAAAGTGATTCAATAAGTTTGCCTTAGTTTGAGAGAGATATTCAACCTTTTTATACATTTATAAACATTCTTTTTATAGCTACATTTTAGTTATTACTTGTTTTCTAGGAAATTAAATAGTCTAATAATGATTAACGAAGTTATGGTTTAATATTAAATGATTCACAATATTAATTTCATGCTACTAATGTCAAAAACCAATTATTACTAACACTAATTATTTTATTGAAAATAATAAATAAATAAATAAAAATGACAATTGCAAAGATAATTACTAAACTATTTACAAAAAAAAAATAATAATAATAAAAAAAAAAACACTTTCCTTGTTTAGAAAAAAAGTACGCTCTCCTTGTTTTAGTACATTTTTTTTTTTTTTTTATTTTGGACCTTGTTAAAATTATTTGTCTCCAAAATAAATTGTTACAACATTCTAAATAAATTAATACCAAAATATTATTAGTACCAATTTTGTGATGCTAGTCTAATAGACCCACATGTTTATCTGGGCGTGCCTTTTAGTAGATAAATTTTTGTATGGATGCATGCCTGCATCCTCATTGGCATTTTTATTATTTATGTCTATTTTTATTATTTTAGCTATTTATGTCCATCATTTTACTACCTCCATATTTACGATTGTCCATTTTATTCAATCTTTGTTTATTGTCATTATGATATTATCTACCATTTGTATTTTCTTTTAGCAAAAAAGTATAATTTTTCTACAATTTCTGTTCATTTTTCTTTGTGTTTTACAATTTTTGTTGATTTTTTTTTTTCAATTATGTATATACTGGCTACTTTGAAACAGTATAGGGTTAACAACATCAATTTTTTTTAAAACTTTGGACTTCATTTTTCAGGCGTTTAAGAAATTTTTAAAAACATCAAATTCAATTCCAACACCCATCAAGGTAATTCGGATTTTTTTTGTTAGAATAATATTGTTAATGTGTATATTAATGTGTTTGAATGTTATGTGTGTGTTTTAAATTTTATTCGAATGAAAAAAAATGAAGAAAACTAGAAATTTGCAGTATGTGCAAGGGTTGATATTGTCTAGGTTATGCCACACCGCCCAACATAAAGGCGATATAAGGCTAGTTGGGCGATGTGAACTCCTGCTCGTAAATTGCATACACCATCAAATATAAGAGTGGTGTGAGACACTTTGTTACTGCCTTATAAGCCGCTTTTAATAAGGGCGGTGTGGGAGGGGGATGGGTTAAAAAATAGTAAAAATGCTCGAGATGCATACAATTGATATTTTTATGTTTCAATTGCTGTCAAATGGGCATGCTTCTAGTATAAATCTCATATGACAGAAAATGGACTTGTAATCAACTGAATGTGGGGATTCATGAAAATGCAAATATGAAAGCCATCTATGTAAAAAAGATGTCTGCAATATATGACTTGGAGAATAAAGTTTATAAATAATTAAGTTTGGACCCACATAAATGTGATATGGTTTTGAAGTTTTTTTTTCATGCTTAGTGTTCCAAATATGTTTAGGGTTGAGTGGGTTAAAACATTGTTTAGGATCGTTTCCTTGCAGTAGTGATAGAAAAGTGACAATCTTTATTAAAACACTGATTACCAACCCACCCTTCTACAAGTCTTCATTGTATGTTGATAGAGTTGAGTGGGTTAAAGTTCCTTATGTGCCATATTTTAGGAGCTTGCATTGGGAAAAAAAACTATACATGCATGCTTTTTTCCATTAGTAGTAGCAATCATTTTTCGCTCACACATCCTGTCCCAGGAGGAAATCGCCAAGTATGGGTGAGTCTCTAACAGTATAGTGTCCTTGTGTTTTCATCACCATTTCCATCATCTTTAGCTTCCATTGATCCTCCTACACCAATCTTAGTCATTATTCCTTTTAATCCCATTCTCCATCAACAGTTAGACAAGCCTTCAATAACCTAAGCACAATGATTTTTTCTTTTATTTTTATTTTTCTATTTGTTCTACAAGTTTTAGTATAAATTGTTAGATTGATATTTGAATAAAAATCTTAGTTTTTATTGGTTAAAAATTCCTCAATCTCTTTAAATTAAAACCTTATGCTATTATTGAATCTATGAGTTATTAACATAATTTTCTTGTTATTGTGTTTGCAAACTCCCTAGTGTTGCTAATAAGCATAAGAATATCTTCTTTTAATTTTTTTGCAATTTACTTTTCATTGTCTTATAATTTGACTCAATTTACTTTGTTACAATTTACTTTTTTGCAATTTATTTTTCCTGCAATTTAATTTCTTTGCCTTTTACTTTTTATTGCAATCTAGTTTCCAACACATTATTTTTATTGCAATTGTTCTTTTCAATTAACAAATCAAATTGGATAGCTTCAATATCACAATTGAACCTATGTTTACTAGTAATTAGGACCTAATCCTCTTGGGTTCAACATCCCGATATTGCTCCAAACAGTATTCACTTTATTACTTGATACAATTTGTATATATACTTGCAAATATATGTGGTGATTTCTTCTCTGAACAAAACAAACACAAACCACACCAAACATTAAGTTTTTGGTGTTGTTGCCGGGATGAGTTTGTTTTTTTTTCTTTAATTTTAGAAGGACCAGGTTTAGTGGTAGTTTGAGCACTTTTATTTTTTTATCATTTTAATTTCCTTGTTATTTATTCTCTAGCATTGAAAAAAAAAAGGGAAAAGAAAATAAAAATTAAGTTAGTTTTTATAGTTTGCTTGATCTTTTGTGTTTACAATCTTATTTTGGTCACTCAAAGAAGATTTGAAGCTGCTGGATTTGAAGTTGGAATCATCACCAATTCAAGGCAAAAATCAAGTTTCAAGGCAAATTAAAAAGATAAGTTTTCTATTTCACTTTAATTTTCGGTTTTTGTGTGATTTGATTAATTAGTTTGCTTTTATTTTTCTTTACTTTTAATTTTTGTCAAATCCGTCCTGTTTTGTTTGAATTATGTTTTGAGTCATTTAAAGATTTTATTTTAATTTTTTCTTTGGAGTGTTTGTTCATCATTCATCCATTGAAATTTACGTAACTTTTTTCTAGATTTTTCTGAGCTTTATTTTTGGTGGTCTTAGAGTCTTAAAGTTTCATATTTCAATATTTTATATTTTAAAAAGAATCAGTCCAGTTTTGTTTGCGTCCAGTTTTCGAATAATTATAAATTTTATTTGAATTTTTCATTTTGCATACATGTTACTGACATATTAGGGGACATTTATAATTTTTTTTCAGATTTTTCCTAGTGCTGTTTCTTGTGCTTTTGAGTATTTAAATGTCATAACTGTTGAAAAGCTGAGAATAAAAAATTCAGTTAAAAAACCAGAGACCCTAGTACCTCATCGCTCAAAATACAGCACCTAGGCGCTGTCCTATTTGGTTTGGTGATGGAAATTTGCAATATTTTACGATTTTTTTAGCATTAATTCCTAATTTTCTTGTTACTTTTTAGTCTAAAGTCATAGTTAGTGGGTCTAAAGTGTCTTAGGTTAATTTTTGTTCTCTTTTTGCATTTTTTATTTGTTTGTTTTTCTTTATAATCTTCATTAGGCTTGCTGTCCAGTTTTTTTTTTGGTCTTTTAATTTGATTTTTATCATCTATTTTTCAACATTTTATGAGTTTTTATTCTAGGTTTGCATACTAGTTATTTTGCTCCAAATTTTCAGTTTTTAAATTATTTTTGCATTGTTTTAGTTGCTGTCCAGTTTTTATTTTTCACTATTTTTCATCACTTTCTTAGTTTGTTTAGCTTTTATTTTCTTTGTTAGAGGTATGTTATTTTTGTTTTGTAAGTTTCTTTTTGGCTTATGAGACGTGCTCAAGTCAATTTAAATCCCGAGATAGAGACAACCTCAAGAGAAAGAAGAATGAAACAAGAGAGGCCGAATCAAGCAATGAAGGAGGATTGAAAAATCAAGAGAACCAACTAAGGAACAACGAGGAACAAGCTCAAACACAAAGAGAAGATCAAAGACCAATTTGGGAGTATGCTACCCATATGAGAGTAGGAGATCAGTCTTGCATTAGGAGGCCGCCAATTCAAACATATAACTTTGAAATTAAATCATCTACTATTTCTTTGCTTGCTAGTATTAATTTTCATATGTTTATCTAATGAGGAGCCCAATGGGCATACTTCTAATTTTATTAATGTTTGTGAGGTGTGTAAATATAATGGTGTTTCTAATAATGCTCTTAGACTCATACTTTTTTTTTGGACTTGAAATGACAAGGCAAAAGTTTGGTTTAATATTTTTGTTCGCAGTATCAATAACTACTTGAAAAGAGATGGAGACAAAATTCTTCTGCAAATTTTCCCTCCCGCCAAGATCGCCAAGATGAAAAATAAAATTTGTAACTTCCACAAGTGGGATCAGGAGACTCTCTACAATTAATGGGAGAGATTAAAAAACCTTCTTAGGAAGTATCCACACTATTGGTTCCCACGTTGGATGCAAGTAAAAAACTTTTTATAATGGTCTTACATTTACTACTAAACATATGTTAGATGCAGCTGTAAGGGAAGCAATAATGAAAAAGAGAGCAAAAGAAACATATGATTTGATTGAAGACATGTCCATGAGCACGTGCCAATACCAAATTGAAAAGGCCCCCATAAAGAAGAGAGAAACCAAGTCCGAGAAGAGATTAGATGTGGAAGCCTTGAGCAATAGTGTTATCTTAAGAGTTATAATTTATGAACCAAATTTTATGAAAAGGGAGTGAAACCTAACCTTTCTAAATTTTTCTTTTTATTAAGTGTGGTAGCGAGGATATAATGAGAATGATTGCCAAAATAAAAGTGATAATGCTAATGAACTTAATTTTGTAGGTAACTTTCGTGGAGGCAATCAACAAAAAAATTCTTATTCCACTACATGCAATCCGAATGGAGGGAACAATCAAGGAAGCCAACAAAGAAGCAAGAAAATGGATTTTAACGCCAAAACCACCAAGGAGACCGCGAATACAAACTTCAAAAACCCATATTTTCTAACCTTTCTAATAATTCCAATTCAAATAATGGTTTAGAAAATAGGATGTCTAGAATTGAAGATGCATTGGCTAGCTTTGTTAAATGTTCAAAATGCTTTTATGCAGAAAACAAGACTAGGGTTCTAAAATCAAAATGCATCCATCAAAAGACTTGAGAATCAAGGAACCTAACCAAGCCAAACTGAGACAAACCCTAGAAAGCAAGTGCACATGGTGGATGTAACCAAAAAAGAGGAAGGAGCTGAGAACCTTGAAAATAAGCAAGTCAAAATTGTGATCTTAAAGGAGTTCAAACCCGTGCATACCAAGGAAAATAAATAAGAAAAAGAAAAAAAATTCATTTGCCATGAAGTTAAGGAGGTCAAGAGCCATGTGGAGATAGTGAGGAAGGAAATAAAATACATACTTCCTCATTTGAGAAAAGAAGAAAGAAGCATAGATTTTAGAGGAGTTTCCAAGAAAAATAAGCAAGGATAAAAGGAGTTTCTATATTCCTTGTAAACTTAATGGTTTTAATATTTCTTATGCTTTACCTGATTTAGGTTCTTCTATTAACTTTATTTCATTTTGTGTGTGTAAAAGAATATGTATGTTTGAGGAGCATGTGAAGTCAACAACCATGAGCATTCTAATGGTCGACTATACTACCATAAAGCCTATGGTAATTGTTATTTACCCAAAAAAAAAAAAACCCATGGGAATGGTTGAAGACCTTTTACTTGAAGTGGGCATGTATAAGTTTCATTTGGATTTTGTTGTTGTAGACACCAAGGAGGAGGAAGGTACATTAAATTTAGGAAAACATTTTCTTGCCCAAAGTATGACTAATATTGATGTTTCTAAGGTAAATTTACTTTGAAAGGTGAGTTAAGGAAAAAAATAAAAAAAAATAAAAAAATGGAGGTGTTTTACATGTATACAATTCATACACTGGAATATATGTGGTCATTTCTCCTCCGAACAAAGAAACACAAACCACACCGCAAGCAAAGAGTTATTCTTGACCACCTAGTTTCACTATTGCCTTACCTAAACCACAAGGGTGNACATGTATAAAGGTAAACCCTTAGATACAAAGGTTCAGGAAGTCATGGTTGCATTACTTAGAAGTGGAAAAAGACCTTTTGAGGCATCACAAAAGAAAGAAAGAGAGAAAAGAAAAAAACAAAGTAAAGAAAAAGAAAAAGAAAGAGAAAATAATGATAGATTTAGAAGAAAATAAAGAAAAAGAAGAACAATTAGATAGAGAGATTGAAGAATAAATTGACAAGTTTTTAGAAGAAGCAAAGATAATAAAAAGAATGAGAGATTTTGTAACACCCCGTACCAAGAAATTATAGTAAAAATTTCAAGTTTGACCATGAGAGCTCGGGGTTGACTTTTTGTGTGGTTATGTGTTGGCTTTGACTAAGGTACCGTGGCGTAGAGCTAGTCGATACAAGTTCGTAGACTAGTAGTACGCTCAATTCCGAGTTAAGACCGAGAAGTTATGGCTGAAATAACGTGAAGGGCATTTTGGTAAATTGCTGTGGCAGGGTGAAAATTACTATTTTGCCCTGCCTTCATCTTTTTTTTAAATTCCAGAACTCTCTGGAATGCGCGTGACTCCTCCCCCTCCCCGACGCCAGCTCCTCCTTCCCGACCGCCTCCCCTGTCTCACCGGTAACGGCCAATTTCCGGCCAACCCAGGCCAGAAATTACCTGGAAAAGAAAGCTGCCGACTCCCTCTTCCTGTTGGCACCGTGAGTTCGCCGGATTAGCGCCCAGATCGCCGGAATTTGAAGGAAACCCAGCCAGGCCATTTTTGCGATTTGCCGGATTCCAACGAAGTCAGGCCGACCCACTGCCCGGGAAAGCTTCGCCGGACCCTCCTTTCCCTTTCCCCACCAGCTGCTGGCCGTGGAACACCGCTGAACGTCGGAATCGACGAAGAATCCGGCGAGACCCACGCTCCTCTGGTCGCCGAATTCCCGCGGTTTCCGGCGACAAAACTGGTCCGGTTCCCCTCTTTTGGGCCTCCTGAGTTTGATTCCGGCACCCGTTCGTCCTAAATCTCAGTCGTGTAAGCGGTGCGAATTACGGGTGCTCGACCGCCACTTTTCGGCCATTTTTCGGCCACCACCGGCGGCGGTTGGACGAGGTAAGTTCTCGGTTGCATCCTATCCTTTACAAGCTTCGTTTTGATATATAACTCGCATATTATAGTTAAGTACTGGAATTTATCCGGTCTTGAACTGTGACGTCCATAATTGTGAAATTAGAAATTGTTGACTTTTGGTGATGTAAATACGTGTGTAATTATATTTTGGGTAATTGCTGTGGTTTGAATTAATATACCAATAATATGAAAAATATGAGTTTGTGACCGGGTGTCGTGAATATGAAAAATGATTACGAAAAATAATTATATTGAATCGTTGTGTGTGTGGTTATTGTTAAATTAATTAAATTGTTATGATTGAGAGTTGAATTGTGGTATATATATATATACATATATATATATATTTATATGTGTGACTGAGTTCCGTGAATACTAAATAATTACTAAGAGTGTTGTGGGTTGAAATTAGCTGAATTGCAGTTTGGTTGTTTGAAAGCTGATTTGGTTTTAAGGAAATAATTGTGGATTTGGTCGGTGAATATTTATATTGATTTATTGTGTCTTAATCATTACAAAATTGGGTTTGTGAGAATTGTAAATAAATTGCTGTGATTGTGTATGTATTGAATTGTCTGTGATATTAAATTGTTAGTAAATGATGTGTGAAATTTATATATTAAATTGTGGAAAATTATATATATTGTGTTATTTTCTTTGGAATAAATGCTGGATGTGATTGTGCGGATATATGTGGTGTAAATATGCTGGGTGAACTACAGGTAGCTTGATCCCTTTTCAAAAGGGGTATGTAGGCAGCTCGGTTTTATACCAAGTCCAGCTACGCGTTACTTAAACAATATATTTGTTTGAGTATTGAGATGTTTACTTAAGTATGAGTTGTGATTATTGTGGGAATGTGTGCTGTTAGAACAAATACTGTTCAGGAACACTTTTCCTTGCAGGTTGTGGACTATTTGCTTTTGGGGAGTGTTAGAAAACAGCCGAAATACTGCCGAAATTTCTAATAAAATTTTCGGTAGTAGAGAAAACCTTTCGGTCTGTTGGTTCTTTTTCGATTGAAAAAGTGACTTATCGGACTTTAACGACTGCTTGTGGCTTAATTGATACATTAAGTCACGCAGGCAGGATCCAGTAGGGTTGGGTCCTGTCAGATTTGAAGAGAATAGGATGAGAAAAAGAAATGTAGAAAAAGAATTTGAGAGAGACAAATAATAAAAAGGATAAAAAGATAGTAAAAGTGTTACATAGGAAACTAAAAGATCAAGGTCTATTTTTTATGAGAGGTAGTATTAATGGTGTTCATTTTAAAAAGTATTTTCTCAACAACGGAGCTTCATGTAACATAATGTCAACCAAATGATAACGTTAGGACCATGTGATTATGAAGTGCAACTTGCTATTAATGTTTATACCGCTTTAATTTATTGTTTTGAAAATAGGTGATTTAGTTTTTCCTGTGTAGTTATGAAAGGTACAATGAAAGATGAGGAGTTGTTAATTCCAGAAAGATCTTTCCTAGTCACTAGCAAGGCCAATATGAAGATGTTAAACGGAATTCTTAGTATTAGTAAAACTTTATTTTTCCACATGTATCCCTATGTGTCAAAAGGAGACAAGACCTTGGTTAATTTGGAGGAGCATGATAAAGACAGAAGAGAAGCCAAGTTAATGACTTTAAACAAATGCTCTTGGAATGCACCCCAAAGAATATTTTTAAGTTTCATGTCTTTTTGTTTTTAGTTTATGTCAATTAGATTTTTGCTTATTTCCTATGATGAGAATATAGTTGAAAAGGCATTGATTCTCAATTGATGGAATTGTGTTACGTATGCTTAGATGCCTAAAATATATTCCCATTTTATTTTCTTCCAAACATTTTGAGTACAATGATCATTGTTTGCATAATTTAGAATGTTTTGAAGAAGACTTACATGAAATAGAGTGCATAAATCTCATTGAATTTTACAACTTGCATGATTGACACTCAAGGCGAAACCCTAGGCTAATGCATTGCCAAAAAAGTGATTTAGGCCATTTTTTGTTATTTAGTTTGAGCCTTTCAAGCTTACCTTATTTATATTGTATAATTTCCTTAGTACATGTTTGAGCCTTTATGATGCATTTGGATGCATATTAGAGCCTTATTTTCCATTAAACTTAAATTTTCTACCATTGTCAGCTTAAATGATATATTTTTTTCTACCTTATTCATCTTTTAAAGAAATGTTAAATTGATTGATATGAATATAAGTTTAAAAGCATAATAATGGTGGCGATTGTTACAAACAAAGTTTAAAGTGATAAATTTGACTTATGGTCAATTGTATGTGTGCTTTTATATGTCAAAAGTTCAAATATGTATAAAAAGAAATGAGTAGAAAAAGAAACTATGCAACAACATTGGAAAACAATATTTGTTGCCACCAAAAAAAAATTCTTTATATGTGAAGTTTAAAGGAAGAAAAGAAAAAAAAAATTGTATAGGAAGAAAGAAATCAACATTAGATTTATATTCACTGAAGATTGATTTAAGCTTTTTTTTTTGTGATTTATTTTCCTTACCTTTTTATTTTTAACCATTACCCTTTAGCCTTTACATTACAAGCCAATAAAGTCCTAATGATTCNTAGCCTGAATTAGTGGAGAGTGTTCAGTTATGTCAAGCATATGAAGTTCATAAGCATTTTTATAATCTCTATTAGTGTAGATTTATTCAAGCATAACATTAAATATATTTCTTTGATATTATTCACACATACACTTGGAATGAATAATATATTGAATAGAAAATAAGGTGTTTGAGTTGCATGATCCTTTGTAGTTAATTTTTGAGCTGATATATTATGCAATTTATGAAGCACCTATAATCATATTACTTAGAAATGATGTTTTTAAAGTTAGATTTTTTTTTTTTTTTGCTAAGGGACTAGCAAGTAAATATTTAGTTTGTGGGTGGTTGATAAGCCTAAAAATTGCATCATCTTAGGCTATCTTTTTAGCTTCATATTTGCTAGAAGAATTTTTGTGAACAAATGCATTTTTTTTATACTATTTTCCCTTTTGTAGGTGAAAAGAAGAATTTTTGCAAATTCAACACAAAACATGAGTATTTTGTTAATTTTGACATAGTTGAGGCACCAACTTGCAAATANAAAAGATGAGTATTTTGGTCATTTTACATAGTTGAGGGGTAAAATTTTCTTTTTTGTAGTTTTAATGATCAAATCTAAAAAATAGTGTCAAATTATGAAAAAGGGATGTAAAACTAGTGAGGAAGCAAATTTTTGTATTTTTGAGATTTTGGGTTGAAACTTTCCATATTTTAGAACTTTTCAAAAATATAATCCTAAAGGCCATCAAAGTGAAGTGTCAAGCAATTCTAATGGTAAAAATGCATTCCGCATGCAAAAATTAATCAAGATAAGTCAAGTCATCAAGTGCTACATCATCAATGAGCTAAATAAAAAAAGTGGTGTACCACGTCATCAATGCACATTTGGTACACTCTTAAAGTTATCATAAATGGCCAAGTTAAGCTGCATATGGAAAGAAGTAAAGAAGAATAATTTTCATGCACTATGCATAGAGAATTTTGGCCAAGGCAATGAATTTGGACTCAAAAAAGGCTACATACATTTTTGCTTGCTCACCAATTCAACACATTAATGCATGAAGGTTTCCTAATTTGGTAATCTTTGCATTATGATAAATTGAATCAATATTCAAGCCTATCCCCTACACCATATTCAGCTACCATGAAGAAAAATCCACAAGGAAATTCCAAGCTTACCTTCATGCCTATTCTCTCTCCCATGTCTCAATACTACATTTCATATATTTGCATAAGCTTCAATTCTCCTATATAAACCCCTATGATTGACCACCCTAGACATGATGCATTTGTTGGCTTTTCTCAAAATTTTGGAGACAGCACACTCTCCGTCTTCTTCCTCTCTTGGCCGATCTTGTCCCTTTCAAATTCTTTTTTTGATTTTTGCTTGTTTTCTCTCCCAAAGTACTCACAAAATCACTAAAACCCTAACTCCAACGCCATTGCTGCCCCCTCTTAGAGAGACTTTTTCTTGTGTTTTCATCACCATCTCCATCATCTTTAGCCTCCGTTGATCCTTCTACACAAACCCTAGCCATTATTCCTTTTAATCTCATCAACCATCAACCATTGGACAAGCCTTAAACAACCTAAGCACAATAAAATCTTCTTTTCCTTTTACTGTTCTTTTTGTTCTACAAATTTTAGTGGAAATTGTTGGATTGATATTTGAATAAAGATCTTGGTTTTTATTTATTCAAAATTCCTCAATCTCTATACATTAAAACCTTATGCTATTATTCAATCTATGAGTTATTGGCATAATTTCCTTATTTTTGTGTTTGCAAACTCCCTAGTGTTGGCATATGAGTACCTTCTTCTAATTTTTTTTTGCAATATATTTTACATTGACTTTTAATTATAAGTCATTTAAATTTCTTGAAATTTTAATTTTATGCAATTTACGTTTGAGCAATTTAATTTCTTTGCCTTTTACTTTTATTGCAATTTAATTTCCAGCACGTTATTTTTATTGCAAATGCCTATTTCAATCCACAAATCAAATTGGATAGCTTAAATATCACAATTGAACCTAAGTTCACTTATAGTTAGGACCTAATCTCTGTGAGTTCAACATCCCAATATTGTTCAAAATAATATCTACTTCATTACCTGATACAATTCATACACTGGAATATATGTGGTCATTTCTCCTCCGAACAAAGAAACACAAACCACACCGCAAGCAAAGAGTTATTCTTGACCACCTAGTTTCACTATTGCCTTACCTAAACCACAAGGGTGGGCAACGACTTAAATGATGATGAGTTTTAACCAACCATCATAAATAAAAATTCAATTTTTGCCGGATAACGACATAGCACTTGGGAATGATGATTCCGTGTTTCACAGCAGAAATTGCATTTGTCATTTTCCATGTGAAAGGGAAAGAATATAAGTTGAAGCACTAGAAAACAATCAAGGAAATAAACAATTAGCAACGATGAATGCATTTTAGCATAGCTCAAAACTGAAGTCATTGTTTGATCAGTTAGGGTAGCATGACTGGCTGCAATATAAGTAATCATGAGAATATCAGTGAGTCATGGTCCACAGTGCTATAACAATGAAAGTCAGGAGATGAGCGCTTTCCTAGGGATGAATCATGCTATCACATTCATTAACGAAGATATGGAGGCACCATATCCCTACCATAAGAGAGCATTGTACCTTGAGGCTGAGATAAATGGAGTGCTAATTCAAAGGGCCTTGGTTGACACCAAATCCTCTGTAGATATGATTTCTTTTGATGTTCTCAATGTTACCAAAATTCTAAAGAATAAGATTTTTAAGTCTGAAATACACATTGCTGGAATTGGCAATACTTCCGAAGTTACTTTAGGATATATGTCCAGTTACAACTAAGGTGGGGCCACTTTGATCTTCCACCAAGTTCCACGTCATGTTACTAGGGAGGCCAATAAGCACAAATTGGTGGTCTGCACGAATCATTAATTAGTGCGTGAAAGGACTGCTTGGCATGAAACCTGCACCGCTACCAATCCAACTCCATTCAACAACTCTGAAACCCATCATTCAAATGCTTAGTTTTATGAAGAGTTTACCACAACTAAAGGTTGCGAATCCAGACTTGAAGGGAAACTTTTTCCGCCATAGGAACACATCAATCATCTATGAGGTAATGATTCGAGAAGGGTTTTGAATGAGAAAAGAAGGACAAAAGAAATAAGCATCTTTGACTTGCAGCCCAAGTGCACCAAGATCACTTTGCCAAATGGAGATGGTATATCACTTATCATGGTGTTCAGGACCAGACCACACTCCATGGGAAAGTCCTCAAGAAGAGAATGAATCTTTATGCACCAATCATAAGAAATCAACCAGAAATGATGTCCATAGCAATTAGAATGCACCTGAGACAACAATTCATGTATCAATTATGACAGAACCAAAAGTGAATCAGTAATTTGAGACAATGGAAGGCAGTCCAGTGATTGGGGTCGACAAACCTATTCCAGCTCCAAAGTCGATGCAAGATTGAGCCATTAGAAGTTATCAATCTAAGCACTATTCTAGCTATCTTAAATTATGTTTCCATTAGTTCGTACCTTTCTAGTGAAGAAAAACATAATTTGAATGCCTTGTTGAAGGATCATGCTATATATTTGCATGGAGCTATGAAAAAATGCCTAGGCTAGATCCATAAATGATATGTCACTCGTTGAATGTGTTAATGGGAGCACTACAAAAAATTTTGGCTTTTTGTGACGGTAACTTAACCGTCACATAAAAGTGTCTATAGTGTCGGACATATCAACATCCGTCACAATTTTTAATTTATATTACTTTAATTGTGATAAAGTTTTTTCCGTCACAGATTCAGCTGCCTAATTGGGAAAAATCTCTTGGCGGGAACAAAATTTTAAACTTTTGAATTTTTTCTGTGACAGAAATCACAAATTTTGTCACAGTTTACTTTAAAAATAATAATAATAAATTCCATTTCTTTTCTGTGACGGTGATTAACTGGTCACAATTGGTCAAAAATTCAATTGTGACGGTTAATTGTAAAAGTTTGGCCTACAAATTGAAATTTAAATGTAAAATTTGCCGGAATATTTTAGAAGAAAATTTTCCTCCCATACAATTAGCATAATTGTTACAGAAATTTTAAACATTTTCATCACAGTTGCTAATTCAATTTATTAAAAACCTTTCTTAAATAATAAAAATCCATTTATTTATTTTTTCTTCCCTATTTCCCCCGATCACTCCTTCCCTTTTCTTTCCTCTCCCCTTCTCTCGATCAGACATGCCCCATAAAGAACCTATGCAACTTAAGCCTCTCGCCGAAAATCAGGCCACATCCGGCGACGGCTAGCAGACCCACCACCCAGAGAAGAATGCCTAGCCTTTTTGCTGCCTTACCACCCCATTTTTTTGGCCGTTGGACTCTACAATCGCAGGGGGTTTTGGTTCTCGGAGAAGAAGAGTCCTCATTGAATTGGCAGTTCGTCAACTTGCCATAGAGAGTTTGCTGTGAAGTCTGAAGTCCAACTCAGCGTCCAGTAGTGTTGATTCTCCCTCTACGTTCGTCAATCTTTCAATCGCAGGTAAGGTTTTGGTCTATTTGGGATTTTAGGGTTTAGGAAATTTGTGGTTGCAGCAAGTTGGAATATATTCGCTGGAAACGCTCGCCTGCGTCCAACATCAGGTATGGTCTAGCGAATTTTTGCTTTTGGGCTACCTATCCTTTCGGTTGCAGCAACAAGTATTTATGGATTTTTCTGTTTTATTTGGTTTTTCACACTCACATTTGCATCAAGCTTCCCCATGGATACATATTTTTCCCCGTTCGGCAATGTCAAGCATCCCTCTTGTATTGCAAATATTGGATTTGGGTTTATTTTGTTTCATTTTTTTGTGATCAAGGCGTGGGTTTTGTCCATGAAATTTGTTGCTAAATTGATTGGAAAAATTTTGGCACAGCGGAAAGTGGAGACTTTTCTTTTGGTCTTTGGTTCTCTTTCATGATTTTTTGTTTTGTTTTTTCAAATTAGATAGCAGCCTTTCATGGTTTTCCATTATTTTTCTTTTCTTTTCATTTCTTTTCCTTTGCATTCCTTTTCCCTTTTGTTTCTCCCATTCTTTCCCAACAGCTGATTATTGTGCAGTTAGTTTCAGTTGAGAAGCAGGCATTTAGAGAAGTTTATAGCAAATGACACAATTGAAAAAAGAAAGTAAAATAGTAGGCATTTAGAGAAGTTTTGGAAGCATGGAAGTTCCTTCAATTATTCCATGGTGGTTTATTGGTACTCAGGTTTAAGTTTGAGTTGACATAGTTCATTAGTTGTCCCCTATATGATCACAAAACACAAATGTATATGTTTGTGTATTTTTATTATTACATATATGCATTCAGCAAACTCACCCGTGGCATATGCTCATGATACCCTCCATTTGGGCCTTTAACACAAAGTATATGCTGTATTTGATTTCATCTGTTGTTCAAACTGTAGGTATTTGACTTGTTTGACACAAAGCACAATGGGATACTAGATTTTGAAGAGTTTGCTCGTGTCTTCTTTGTCTTTCATCCCAATGCACCCATTAAAGATAAGATTGAATGTATGTTTAGCTATTCTTCTGAAATTTGCTTTGCCTTCAAATTTAATGCTTTTGTTAAACAGAGAATTACAGTTGTAGTTTGTATTTGGTTATGCAATACACCCTCATTCTTTTGATTTAGTTTCTTTATCCAATAGAAGTGGTTCTTGATTTTAAACAGTATCTTAATATATCAAGGTTCCCATTATGGTTGATTGATTCTAACAAATTGCATTTTAGTGTTACCACGAGACTTTCCAAGTGACAGAGGAACTAGATGAAAACTCTTAGTATAGAAAGTGGACTTGTAGTATTAAGTGCTAACAAAATATTTTCTAGCTTTTCTTAATTTTAAACTTGGGGAAAATGATAGAAAGTGAAGTTTTAAACTTATTATCTTTTCTTTTTATTTTCATTGTTTTCTGTGCTTCTTTCTTGTGAAAAGGAACATAGATTGCAAAGATATAGGCATGTGCTTAAAATATTGAATTGATTACTGAAAACTTAAGGCTTAGGATTTTCTTTTTATCTAGCTTTTTAAAAAAATTTAAGTCAATAATATTAGATACCCATGTAATTACATTGTAAGCACTTGTGATTGTCCATGTAATACATGCAAGGGTAGAGCTCTTCAATGGGAAATGAGGTTTGGTAGAAGGGTGCATTAAGAGGATTGACCGCACCGGGCTTGATTTTGTGGCAATGGATGACCCGAAGTTTCTTCTTCCACAGAGCACACAATGGCATGTGTATACAGCTTTTGGTGTGTTTTTAATATTTTCAATGGAATTAATTCATAAAAGTTATTGTGTTTTGTGTGCTTCATGATTTAGAACTTATTATCACTTGTTAAAGGTTTCCTCTGTTTAGGTACTCTCAAAGGTGGTCGAGCTGATTGGCTGGTTGAGATTTCCCAGTCAAACCTGTCTTTTCTTGCTGTAGAAGAAGCTACTCCCCTTATTAATTTATTGACTTCATCAAGAAGACAGTTAAAAGGGCCGATAATAGTTGTACCAGAAGGAGGTTAGTGTTTATCATATGTCATTTGCCTACATATCTTCGTGTTCGACACTTAACATTGTTAGATTTGGGATTCATATTATGAAAGTTGCAGAACCTTGTAAGCTTTTATTTGTTTTCAGGTGGGAAAGTACCACCTTTTCGTTTGTGGCACAACACCATGCATGAATTGAACAAAGTAGAGATTTAATTGCAATGTGACCAATTTTTCTGCTAATATTTGAGTCTGGTAGGATATTGATTGATGCAATCATTTGTCTATTGAGTGAAGTTTACTAAAAGTCTTATAAGCTTAAAATATCTTTAGTGGGAACTATTTTTTATTTATTTATTTATTCAGCCACTTTGCTGGAATTTGATAGGTAGTTAACCATAACCGGTGCATCCATGGCACTTAAAGTTTACTTGCATTAATATTTGTGACCAAATGATGTTGTCACACAATGTCATTTTCTGTCACGAATGAACAGTATTTCATCACGGAAACCCTTTTGTGTCGTGGCTATTGCGACGGAAGTGTGACGAATACTAATCCGTCACATAAAGTGGTTTTAGCGACGATTCCGTCACATATACTACACCTTGTGACGAATTTGATTCCGTCACAGAACCTCCATTTTTTTTGTAGTGGAGCCAAGCCTTTCATGTAGGCTAGGATAATTTTTCATCCATAGATAGAATAAGAATTAAAAAGAAGTTGAAAATCTCTTAGCCATTGGATTCATCAAGCCTATACATCACCTAATTTGGCTGGCTAACATTGTTCTTGTGAAAAAGAAGAATGGCAAGACTGATTACGCATGGATACTAAATATGGAGACATTCTTATTGATTCAATGTTAGGGCAAGGAATGTTATCCTTTTATGGATGGATTTAGTGGTTTAATCAGATTAAGATACTACCAAAAGATAAAGAGAAGATGACCTCCAGGACTCTATTTTTACTACACTATCATGTTATTTAGCTTTAAAAACTCTTGAGCAATGTACAAATGTGCTATGACCACTATGTTACACGATATGATAGGAAATAAGGTAGAGTGTAACACCCCAATACTACCGTGGATGACAATAACCTGATATAAATATTTTAAGTTCAACATAAGCGATCAATATATACATCCAACTAATTAATCGTTAGTGCAAAAGATAGTAAACTAGCACTTGTAAACGTCATGTCCAAATTAAAATCCAAAGTCTAACATCCCAAAATAAGCCAAATACAAAGTTTGTTAACTCCAATATTCCCAAATAAAACTTAAATTGGCTAATTAAGGCATAATAACTTATAATAGTAAAAGAGCTAGACATAACCTCAACAAAAACTAATTATGCTCCAAAAGTGAAAATTAGTAATGAAGCTCCTAGGTGATACTCCAAATATATTTAAGTCATTTTCTTTCCCTTGCTTCCTTCATCAACTTCTAAAAAGTAGATGTGAGCTACAAGCCCCACATATAACAATTTTTTTTCCCATTACAAAAAATATGACCAATATATATAGTTTACCAATAAAGTTGAATATCAAATATGTATGCATAATAGAAACAATTACAAAATCTTTGCAAACCAATGAAATAAACTCTAACAAATAATTAGAATCAATCATAAACATATTAGTCAAAAACATCAGTTTCACTTCATATTAAAACATTTAATATGTGTCAACCATGTACTTTTGAGGTATTATCTCATGGATCATCAGTCATAGCCTTTTGATTTTGAGGCTCCTCACCCAAGGACCCTGACCACCCCTCCTTACTTCATCAGGGTGTTTCGGAACTTTCAACCAAAGGCTCCAAGCCCATTCTATTTTCATCCAGTTTCGACATATAAAAACTTAACCGCGAAGTTCATATAAAATTCATTGTCTTCTCAAAAGCACACTCAATTCACCAATATAGTCAAAACCATCGATATAAATATTTCTCACAACAAAGTACCATCCAAGATGTAATATACTTCAAATAGTTCATGCATTAGTCCAAAATGCCATTAAGTCATAATCATCAATGTGAAAAACTATTTTTGAAGTACAACTTTGTCTCTTCAATCAAAAGATAACAAAATCACTTGAATTTTTACTATAATTAAGTAGATATGTGGGACTTTGCGCGGTAAAAGTTTCAAGTCAAACAAGTAATAAAAACTAATTTAATTCTCATTAGATGAATAACAAGTAAAACACAAAAATTAACTTTTTTCATACAATTAAATGGAGCTTTTTGATTTATTTCAATACCAAGGAAGTTATGATTATTAAAAATTTTTCCGAATTAAAGAAAACATGTACAAGTACTTATATAAAATGTTTAAAGCTCAAAAGAGCTAAATGAGTGGACCAACATGAATTTTTTGGTTCAATGCAGCAAATCTGAAAATAATTTTCAAAACAGAGATGAGCTTAACTAAAATCCAAGGATGAAATACAAAGTAAACATTTCCTAAAATTCCCAGAATTTAAATAGACATATAAAATAATTTCTCCATAAAACTTCAGCTCAAAAGGAGCTCATTTGATAAGGTTTTGGACTTCATAAAGTTGAAGTTGTAGCTGCAGTTTGAAATTTTTTGCAGCAAACATGTAACTTTGAAAATTCATATAAAATAAAATACTTAGTATTATTTTTATGCAACTTGTTTCTAAACTTTCTTTAAGATGTCTATTTTCATCCTCCAAAACTTCGAAGCAAATTGTAAATAGATACCTCAAATCCACACATCAATCCATGGTATACCAGTCCATAGCAAAATTCCAGATTCCATTTTTGAACCAAAACATCAATTTCACATTTGAAATCACAACTCATAAGCAACATTTAAAACATTAAAATAGCATTTGAGAATCATTATGGTTAATAGAAAGCCTACTTTTCAGTTTTAAAATCAACCAACAAAATTCCAAATTGTCACCTACCTCCAACCATAGCTTGTAAAACTTTTCTTTAGCTTAGCCCTTCAAACCAACACTAATCTTCCAAATTCAGCAATTTTTCCTCACTAAATTGAAGTTCCTCATCTTTTCTTAACTCTTGAGAATCATCTAGCCAGTTAGGTTCCTAGATAAAGTCATAATCCTAAGGTTTCAACAACTTAAAACCAAAATTGAAGCTCTAAAACTAGTTAAGTCACTCTCATAAACCGTTTATTAAACTCCATCATGCAAGCCTTTTATAAAATTCAAAAATATTTATTTGAGGTTCAAAACCCATATTTTTCAAACCCTATTTACAAAATAAATTTTTTTCGATTTCAAACTCTTGAAAAAACCCCATACATATATCTCAAAAACCCTAAAACCTATACCAAATGTGTAGATAGCAAAACCAAAATTTGAGTTCTTACTTAAAGCTTAGAAAGTGAGCAAAACTTCAATAGATTTTATAAAAACAAATATTTCTTCTATAGGCAATGAAAATTTTGCAAAGAGGAAGAGAAGAGCTTCATTTTGATTACAAGATTGTTGAATTTGGATGGAAAATGAAGATCTAGAGAAGAGAGAGATAAAACTTTTGAGTTTCTTCTCTCCTTTTTTTAATGTGAGAATGGAAAAAGATATAAAATATTTTTGTTATTTTTATTTATATTATGAAATCTAACTATTCAACAATTGGGTTGGCCTTTTTCATAAACATGAAAACATTGGGCTTAGCTTGCATTTTTAGTGATTTGTTTTTAAAAAACCAAAACAATTATTGGCTTGACTAATTAAATGGGCTGTTACATAGAGACTATGTAGACGATCGGATGGTGAAATCTAGTACTCATAAAGTCCATTGAAAAGTTTTGAGGAACGTGTTTGAACGGTGCAGGACATATAAGATTAAGACAAACCCCAAGAGATGTTTTTTTAGATATCATTGAAAAAATTCCTTGGTTTTTATGTTCACCATTGGGGCATCGATATGAATCAAGACAAAAGAAAAACAATAGTCTATTCCCTATTACCTCAAAGCCAAAAAGAGTTAAAGAGCTTGCTCGAAAATTTAACTTGCATCCAGCAGTTCATTCTCAGATTGTCTATATTAATAGTGGTGTTTACTCCATTCATTTAGAAGAGGCATAATTCAAGTGGAGACAAGCATGACCATTTCAAAAAGGTGCATCAAATTGTGACTTGACTACCTACTACGAAGGCTCCAATTCGTGGATTATATTTGTGGGTATATCTTGCTTCCACTTGTACTACCATTGGGTTTTTACTGGCACAAGAAGATAATAAAGGAAAAAAGCATCATGTTTACTATGTCAATAGGTAACTCAATGCTGCAAAGTCTTAGTGTCCTAAAGTTGAGCTTTCTAGTTTAATATGTCATACTTCGACATTATTTTTTAGCTCGCCAACTACATTTTTTGATCAAAACTGACCTCATATGATAGTTGCTAACTAAGCTAGTCCTTTCCAGATGATTGGCCAGGTGGTCATTAAAGCTATCTAAATTTGATGTTTCATGTTTCACTCCAACGGCTATCAAAGTTACACATTGTTACAGACATGCTAACATCATTCTCTAACAAGGATGATCATGCCATTATTGAAGAGGTGTCTAGTGAATTACCATAAGCAATTTATGTTTTTGTCTTCACTTGTTGCCGTTGGAGGAGTAGAGATTGTAATGATTGAATCTAATAACCCTTTCTTTCAAACTAAGCTTCACTTGTACTAATAATATGGCTAAGTGTCAAGCATTTTTATAATGGCTTGTCACAACACAGACCATGGGAATCAAAAAACTCAAGGTGGCTAGAGATTTAAATGTTTGTCATTAATAAAGTGAAGGGGATTTCTCTGTCAAGGAACAATCTTTAGCATCATATAGGACACTTACATGAAAGTCGACGTATGAGTTTAAAGAAATAAAAAAGAACACATACCTGAATCAACGAATGGGTATGCATATGCATTTATTACATTTGTTGTAAAATTGAATTTCATAGAGAAGCTATTTCAATATTTGCGATAAGTCGAGATGTTTTCTTGATAAAGACACTACAGTCAGCTGAAGAAGAACCTGGTGATGAAGTTATAGATTGGAGGAAGCCTATCCGAGAATCATTATCTCTGCATGGATGCTCATTAAACTTGAGTACCCTTAAGGATTACGTGTTGATCGATAGAAATCTGTATAGGCATCTGCATGGAGGAGTCTTGGAAAAGTGTATTGGAGATAAGGAAGCTGAGAAAGAATTGGAGTGCACACACAAATCAAGTTGTGGAGAGGATTGCATTGTAAATCTTAGTAGAAGTTACAATGAAAGGGTTGTTATTGGCCCAACATGAAACAACATACCAATTCTTTGTAGGCCTCATGTTCTAGATGTCAAACACTAATTCAATGACATAATGTGCTTTGTGCTTCAACATTTGAGGGAGATCAGCAAACACCCTATCTTGAATATTTTATGGAAGAGAATTCGCCAATAAATTTTAAAGAGCCTTTCATCTTGAAAAAAATGGCCAAGACGTATTTCACAGATGGAGATGTCTTGTTACGTGAATGATTTAATGGTGAACTTTTAAGGTGTTGAGGTCATAAACAAAATCAGGTCATGATGAAGGAAATGCATGTTGGAAAACACTAAGAGCCCTAAGAAGGAAAGAAAACTTATTATTAGCTACTAAATTTGTGTTGTTGTTAGCCAACAATGGAAAAAAGATAAACAACTTTGTAAGAAAATGCACATGCACCACGTAGCCACAAATATGTCGTGGTTGATAAGCATAAAATTTGCATCATTTTATGCTATCATTTTAGCCTAATATTTGTTAGATTATACTTATTTTGTTATGAAATGCATTTATTTATATTATTTTTCTATTGCAAGTAAAAAAGAAAGTTTTTGTGAAAACAACAATAAAAAGGTGTATTTTGGTAATTTTGACATAATTGAGGGACCAAGTTGCAAACATTGAATTCTATGGAGGAAATTGGAAATGATCTTAAAATTATTAAGGAGATGATCAAGAATATTGGTAAATAAATCAAAAGAGAAATAAGAGAATTATTGTAATTTATTGTTTATTTATTTCCTTATTGATTGGAAATTAAAGTTACCTTACTTGGTTTAGGGTGAACCTAGAAAGATTTGAGGCATCATTCCTTGCCCCTTGATCTAGAAATTTATGCCATGCATGGAAAATTGAGACAAAAACTAGCCAGCACTTTTTATTTTTCACCTCTATTTGTGCGTTTTGCCTCCTAATTTTTTCTACTTTGCGCCATGTGATTTCAGGTTAATTATTTGAATTCTTTTTGTTGAAAAAAAATATTTAAGCTATTACAAGATTTAATTTCATATTTTTTAAAATTATAAAAATTAAACCCTAGCCTCATATAACATTGGCCGGCCACACAAACAACACCACAACCCTAGCCTACATGCCTTAGCAGCCAAACACCATAAGCGTAGTCATCTCCTTTACTCCTCCATCACCAAACCCTAGCCTCACCATCTTTCTCTATAATTACGGCACCCTTGCACCTTCATTCTTCATTATCTTTTCATCATCAATTGATAAGCATAAAAAGTTACTATTTTTAAGCCATATTTTATTTTTGCTGGTTTTGAGTTAATTGTTAATAAGAAAATATTGAATTATTGTATTTTTCTATTTTTAGAGAAAGAAGAACAAATGCTGAAAATCGCTGTATTTTCGGCGCAATCTTTATTAAATAAATCATATCTGGAGCTATACATGGCATTTCTATACGATTCTATTCGCTAAAGATTCATGACTCATCAAGGTTTAATTATGTAAATTTTCATTGCAATTGAATTAGCCAATCAGAACTAGTTTGATTTTGATGAAGAACATTTTTAGCCATTGCGACACAGTTACACTCCTTTGGAGAAATTGACATTTGAGTGCCTTTTTAGTATCCATTTTGTGCGATCAAGATATTTATGGAAATCTAAGACATAGACCTAACTTTTTCAACTAGAATTAGTGAATTCAAAGTTCTTTTGGGCATTCAAATTGTACTTGGAATCTTCATGACGATCATAGAAGATATAAAAGGAAGTGTCTTTGACAACTAGGATGCCATCTATGCATGGATGATTGGGATTGCCACATCATCACTCTCCAGCCAGGTGTGTTATTATTGCCACATCACATGCCACATGGAAAGTCCAGATTATTCTAATAATATTAATTGGAGAAGAAATTAGAATTGGAAGGAGATTGAAATACTAAGGAGATATAAATTTACTTTTCTTAATCTAATTGGGAGCGCGATATCATTTTAAGGGCAGCAATTACTTCTATAACCCTTTATGGCCGGCCATGAGAGGAATAATAGGGAAGGATTTAATTTTTATTAATATTTTCTTTTCTATTGTCTTGAGGAATTAGAATTAAGGTAAGGTTATAATTCTAAGTTTTTTCTTGCTCTACAGGCACTTTTTTTCTATAAATACTCTACACTTTAGAGCTTTAGAGAGCTCTCTCTTAAAAATTATGTTTTCTATCACTTTTTCATTCCATAATTCAGAGTTCCATTCCATTCTCTTCTACACAATTCTCAAAGTTTAGAGACGGAATTTTCGGCTACATCAAGACAAAGGAGTAAAGGAGAATTTGGCCAGCAAGCATTGGGAGGATTTAATCTTGCTCTGGAGACATATTTTGAAGAGAAATTGAATGAAGAACAAGAAGGATAATTTGGCCAGCCACAAGCTTTAGATTTGCTTTCTCTTTTTTTCTTTTTTTTGTCATTCATAATATGTTTTGTTTTGATTTGTCAATGGCTATTTCTAAGAACATGAGTAGCTAAACTTTCATGAGGATTATGATGTAGCCCTATTATGAATATTTAGTTTTTAATGCATATTTGGTTTTAATTCATATTGATATCATTGTTGAGCTTAATACTTTTATGAAAAAGTGAATGATTTAATATTATATTCACCTAAGGATAATGGATATAGTATTGTTTGCAATGAAATACATGGTAGATAGGGATACCATCATGCCTAGTGACACCTTAACAAGAGCTTATTGGATTTCCATGTCTTAGGGCTTAAATTTGGTAGTTTAGATTGAAGATGATTAAACTATCTTATGCTTGCTAGATCAAGATGCATTGAGGGATCAACTCATTGTCACTTTAGGTTAAGAAATGTTAACTAATGAATTTGTCATGCATTTGAAAATAAATAAGATTAATGGTCGTGAAATCATAATCCTTGTTCTATCAATAATTTGAAACTCTTGCTTTATTTACTTTTGCTTTCTTTATTTTGCTTGCTTAATTGCTTTCCGTTTAATTTTGCTTTACAAAACCAACCAATCAAACAATCAATTCTTTTTTACTTTTCACAATTTAAATAGCAATATAATTTATTTTCATCACTAGAGACATTATTATTCATGGGATTGATATTATGTTTTCTCTAAAAGACCACTTTATTACTTGTTGATTCGTGCACTTACAAGTAATCTAATCTCACTACAACATCCATCATCACCTTCTTCATCATATATCATTCTCCGTACAGCCACCATCCTCCATATTTTTTCTCATAGTTGAAGCTTATACAAGGGAGAACACAAAAGAATTCAAGCCGTGTTCACCACCATCATCCATCTCCATGCCATTATCTCCACCATCATTCTAATCATATTTTCATCATCATCATCATCACCAACCAGCAGAAAATCATCTTCCATACATCTCCATATACACGGCTACATAAGTTTTATTGTGTTTCATTACTTGTTGTCTTTAGATCTTTATATTTGTAACAAATCATGACAATTGTTATTGGTATAAATGTTGCTTTCATTATTTTCTTAGTTGTCTTTTATTTTAAGATTATTGTTCTTTTTAGTTGCTTTAGTTTTTCTGCATTTTAATTCCATAGAATTGATTTCTTGCTTTCCAACATCATTTACTAGCTTAAATATTGCATATAGGCTTAGTTTTCTAGTAATTAAGACTAGTCCCTGTGGGTTCAACAACCATATTTATTTTGGAGACCATTTTATTATTACTTGTTGCAATTTGTATACTTGCAAAAATATTGTGGAACGAGCAAGATCGGCCACAGGTTTCTCACCACATATTTTGATCTATGGTGCATAAGCAATTTCTCCTGTAAAGATCACGATAAATTCTACTAAAACCCTGCTGATAAATGTGATTAAGTGGGATGAAAAGTCTTGTGCCAATTTTTGAGTAAATTTTTTGGAAATAGTTGATAGAAGAAAGCAAATGCCTCATGATAATGTTGTATAATATCATAAAAGAGTGGTAAATACCTAAAAATAAGTCTGTACAATCTCCAAGAATACAAGAAGGAGATTTTGTGCTAAAGACCACTAATTTTATAAGAAGAAAAATAAAACTTCCATTTAAGTTTCATTCTCAAGGGGAATGACCATTTATGGTCAAAGAATCCCAAGCAAGCGGGTACCACTAGCTTATTGATCATTATACATGAACCAATAAGTGGAAAAAGGCTTAAGCCTACTACTTTTAAAAAAAAATAAACAAACCTGGGAAGAGTCTTTCTCCTAGATATTTTGACGCACTTAGTTGGATTCTTGTTGGTGAAAATTCACCATCTTGTCTCATCTTTTAAATGTGTTAGGTAGGAATCACCCTTTTAATGTGCCATTTTTAATCTTTTCTTAGGATTTTGGAGATGTTGGAAGTCATCAATTTTGGTGTTTTCCTCTACATTCTTTTACAAAAATTTAAAGCATGTACTCACATTTTATAAAAAGAAGGAATGTTTTATGCAACTGATGAGATGCAATTTATATATATTTTATATACCTTAATACTTTATTTGAGCATGTTTTATTCACTTAAAATGGATTAATTTATATTTTTCTATGTTTTAGGTGAATTTGAGCTTAAAGGGATGAAAAATGAAAAAACAGTGGCAAAATCGTAATTAAACAGAAAAACTGAAGAAGCAGTGGCAAAGCCGTAATTAATTGAACATTGGCAGCAAGACAGTGCAGCCCAGGTGCATTGCCCAGGCGCTTGGGTGGGCGCGAATTTGGTCGTTTTTATGCGATTTTATCAGTTTTAACCCTAAATTTTATTATAAATATGTTTTATCAGTGTTGTAAAGTGGGAAGCCGACTTTTAGAGGAATTTTACCATTAGAATTGAATTTTTCTCTCAAGTTTGTGCTTCTAACATTCTTTTATTGGGTAAGAATAATTCTAAGCTAGTTATGTAATTGTGAGACTTGTTTTTATTTCAATCCAATTTAATCATTCAGTTTATGTTCTTCTGTGTTTATTGTTTATATTTTCAATTTCTCATAATTATAATTTGGATCCGTTATTTTTATGTGAGATTGGATTATTGCTAAATTGAATTCTCAATCGTATTAGGTTTTTAATAATTAGTAGCAAATAGACTTTAATGGTTATGATCTCAGTTTCTGTTGATTGTCTATGAAAAATATAAATTAGATTAAAACTTTGCAACGTTTGTAGAGTTTGTCTTTATTTGGCTTTTCTCTTGTTCTTGATTATTTTCTGACATAAATTAAGGTCACGTTGATTCTAAATTTAATTTCAGAATTATAACTAATTCATGATCGTATCTGGATTAGTTTATTTTAGTGAGAAATGTAGAATAATTAGGCCGTGCCAATTATTTATGCCAAACTGAATGAAGAATTGGAATTTTTATGTTTATGATCAATTGTTTACTAGTCTTATGAATTATTCTGATCCCCAGAGTTTCTCTTATTTATTTCTTTTCAGTATT
Source organism: Ochetophila trinervis (assembly GCA_003254975.1). Taxonomy (NCBI): domain Eukaryota; kingdom Viridiplantae; phylum Streptophyta; class Magnoliopsida; order Rosales; family Rhamnaceae; genus Ochetophila; species Ochetophila trinervis. The sequence goes on from QANX01004780.1 coordinate 99,113, forward strand.
TACTAGTTTTGATTTAATTTAGAATATTTTGCAAGCAATCTAAAACCCCCCATTTTTATATTTTTAGTTTAGTGTTTTACTAGGTTAGAATTTAAATTGGAATTCAACACAGTCCCTGTGGATTCGACCTGGACTTGCCACTACTATAGTTCTGGTAAATTCAGTATTATAATTTTGGTGTTTACGACACGCATCAGCAACCATCTATAAATTGCTCAAAAATTACATGCGTTATTATTGACTACATATTAAAAACGCTGTCTATGCAAGTCTATGCATAAACTTGTATTCACAAATATATATATATATATATATATATATGTATAAGACCAGGTTGCTATCAAATTGACTTGATGGTTTAACCATTAAACCTTTAGGTCTTCATTTTCAGCCTTTGAGTCGCTCCAACGGTTGAGATTGAAAAATTTATTTATGGTCATCACGGTCCCTACTAGGTTTTCTTTGCCCAAATAGGGTTTTAGTATAACAAGAAACACATTTTTGGTCAATGATTGAATTTTAAATCTTAACCCTTTATGTGGCTAATAATAAATGACATGATGCTAAAACCATAAGGTAGATATGATGTGAACCTAACCATATATATGTATATCAGTGTATATATATATGTGTGTGTGTGTGTGCATAAATCATTCATTATTCTCATTTTCTTCTTATTATTTTATTATATCTTAGTTTAATTATATATATATATATAAATGCATGCAAACATTTGAAATAAAAGGCAATTAAAGTCTTTTCTTTAAATTACATTTCTCCAAGTCCACATGAGTCTACTCTAAACTTTTTAATCATCCCAAAATAGTCTTAAAAAATCATATCGCATTAGTTTAAGTTCACCCAACAAAAGTATTAGTTTTAAAACCATCTAGCAAAAGAATGTATCAAAATAGAAAAGGAGAAAACAACAAGCACAATAAAAGAAATGGTAAAAGTCCACAAATGAAAAGGCTAAATATCATACGGGCAACAACAAATCGGCTAGATTATTTGAAAGAATTTGGAAGTCAAGAGCTGAGGATGGAAGGCCCAACTAGGAAAGGAACATACTCCTCTAAGCTGAAAGCTCTTCAAGCTTTTGTTATGTATGCTAGATCTCCACATCCTGAGTCATTGTGAATACTATTATACCTTAAGGGTAGTTTCAGATGTTTTTCGAGAGTGAGCTTTAACTGTGGATACTATTTTACATCCAAAGAGTAGTCTTAGATGTGTTCCGAGTTGTTCTGAGGGTGAGTCGGACAGTCGTTCCTTTGAGATAATGAAGACACTAAACCTTTCAAGAAAGTGATTAAGGTTTCAGACATTCGTAGTTACTCTGAAGTTCTGAGCATACCAGGTGGCCTAAAATTCTAAGCCATAAAGGATGAAGAAGGTTTCCGAGGCACTTTGAACATGTGTGTTCTTCAGAAATATCCTAGGCACATTGAACACGTGTCTTCTACGGAACTATATGAGGCATCGTGAACATGTGTCTCCTTCAAAACTATCCGAGATATCTTGAACACGTGCCTTTTTCAGAACTATCTGAGACATCTTTAATATGTGTCCGCTCAAGAGTTAAGACAAGCCTGGAAACATGTACATCATAACCACAATACAAACATTTAAAAAAAAAAAGATCTGGTTGTGCATTTTTACTACCCCCTGTACTTGGAGAATAAATATCTACCTCTTGCCTTTTTGAAGAGGAAGAAAAGTGAGTAGTGGAATTTATATATGAAGACCTAAAATATGCAGCATTGACATTAGGCAAGAGGGGATCTATAGGTCCTGACTCATAAGTATTATCCTTATTCCTTAAATATGAAAATGAATCCATGTGTTCATGCATGGAAATTCAATGAGTTACATTCTTTTAAAAGGTGATAATTATTTGAAAACACATATTGTTGGATACAAGTGTATGCAAGTTGTAATGCTAGACGCGAGCATGTATCATATATGGTTCACTAAAACTAGACACTAACATGTGATTTCACATGAATTCTCTAAAATGCTAAATATGAACGTGAGGCAAACATATGCAATTTGTGGGCGCTAGGTACTTGCACGTGTGTAACTCTTAAATTTCAGATACAAACATAATGAATATACAATATACGAATGTTATGCATACACGATTTATGGATGCCAAATATATATATATATATATATATGCAAAAAGAATCGAGAAGATAACATTAGAAAATTATATTTTTGGTAATTAGAATATAAGAAGATTGGAAAAGGTAGCTAGAAAGATGACTGGTATGCATGCAAACAAAGACAACAATCAATTTCTATTTTTGGTTTAGTTACTTCAAGACTTTTAGTTAAGTTTTAATGGTTAATTCTTTTCAAGTAACAAGTTTAGTTTGTATATTTATTCTTGTCAAGTGTCACAAAATTTTTTATAGTAAGCAAAATTTAAGAGATTGTATGTATGCAAATCTGGTCATTTAATGTATCACATGAAGGCTGCTAGTTAGGTGAAATAGTGGTTCCAATGCACTGTTAAATCAAGCATGTTTGAAAACTCTCGGTTATCTTCCAACAAATCATAACATCTGTTCTCTGATCTTTGAGAGGGTAAATCTTATTTGTAAATCAAAAGGACAAGTGAGATAAAGAGTTTAATACCCACGGGGAAAAAAACCAAAAAAAACAAAAAAAAAAAACAAAAAAGCTTTGATTCTTTTCTACTTCCAAAATGGCTATAGCTTCTTATTATGCACCCTTAACAACATTTTTCACTGGTGAAAACTATAGCATCTAGTCCATCAAGATGAAGGCTTATCTTCAAGCCTTTGATCTTTACGAAGATAAATATAAATGGGTGGAACCAGAACCATTGAAAGCTAATCCAACAGTTGCTCAAACAAAGCAACATAGTTAAGAAGTGGCGAAGAAGTGTAAATCCTTGGTTTCCATCTATTCATATTCGAGTACTTTGAGAAGAATTCTCTGAAAAAAGGGCGGTGGAGAAGATGATTATGAGATAACTCAAGAGATTTAAAGTTCTCAAAATTGTTGAATGCACTTCAAACTGCATAACATAGAAAAGATTTTAGGTAGGAGGAAGCAACTCAAGCTAAAATGATGATGAAATATATAGGTAAAGGTGTTCTCTTTATCTCAAGAAAAAAAAATTTAGGAAAGAAAGACAAAAGGAAGGAAAGCTCAAGTAGAGATGTGGAGAATAAGAAATTTGGGCCATGTTTCCATTGCAAGAAAGATGGACATGCTGCCAAATTCAGTTTGTATCGATCAAATTTACATGTAGACCTTGTAAACAATTTGGTCATGTAGAGAAATTTTTCAAGAAGAAGAGGAAACAAGTTCAATACCTAAACCGAGTTCATGTGTCAGATGAACTACAAGAGAAAACAAAAATTTTATTTTCTACTTTTTGGTTCAAAGATGTGAGTGACAAGGAATAATGACTAATAGATAGTGAATGTTTAAGCCACATGACTCACGATGAACAATTCTTTTATTAGGTTAAACGAAGATAAACACAAAAGCCAGAATTGGAAATGGAGCTTTGGTGGATGATGTTAGTGGTTATAGCTCCAACAAATACAAAGGTTATTTATAATGTTTTATTTGTTCATGAAATTGGAGAGGATCTCTAAATGTTTTCCAAATGATGGAGAACCAAGGAAATGAGGTATTGTGTGCAAAAATAAAAGATAAAAGCTTTATAGATGATTTGGGAGAGAAATAGCATGTTGCACTTAAAGCAAAAGCTGATAATGATTCATCTTTGGCACAAAAGGTTTTGCCTTTGTAGTTATGGCTCCTTGAAATTGATGTATGATTTAGGGATAGTCCGAGTTTATGGATGTATATATTATATGCATGTACCTAAGAATAAGCTAAGCAAGTTAGACAAAAAGGCTGCAGTTGGAATTGTTATATGTTATTCTTTGGTTTCTAAAGTATATACAATATATGTTTTGAAGGCAAGGAAGCTTGTTGGGATTGGAGCATAGAAGAAGTTAATGAAGATAACAAATAAGTGGTAGAACTTTTCCTTTAGCTTGATGTTGAAGAGGATTTCTCGGATAAGGATGAGAATGTAGTTTGTGTAAGGGGTACCAAACCATAAACTGAGGTTTATGACATGTGTAATACAGCTTTAAGTGATGCCTCTAATATTGAAGAAGCTTTGAAAAGTGACAGATGGAAGGAAGCCTTGATAGAAGAGCATTGAATGGTCGCGAAAAACCAAACGTGGGAACTGGTTGACAAACTAAATCACAAGTTTGTCATAAGAGTCAAATGGATTTTTAAAACCAAACTAAATCTAGATGGTCCTATCAATAATCTCAAGGTAAGATTGGTTGTGAAGGGTTATACTCAAAGTTTTGGACTTGATTTTAGAGACACATTTGCACCCGTGGCAAGAATGGAATCCATTGCTTTGTCGTTGGCATTGTTTGCACAAAAAGGCTGAAAGATATTTTACTTTGATGTGAAATCAGCCTTTTTAAATAGATTTCTTAAAGAAGATGTATATGTGAAGCAGCCAGAGGGATTCATTGTTCCATGACGTGAAAAGAAAGTGTATAAATTGATTAAAGCTTTATATGGTATGATAAAAGCTCCTCGAGCTTGGTATAGTCGATTTGATGTCTACATGCTGAAACAAAGGTTTCGTATAAGTGAAAGTAAACCTGCTCTCTACACTAACAAACATGGAAGCTTGATGATAGTGTCTCTTTTATGTTAATGACTTGTTGGTGACATGAGAAAATGAGTTTAAAGCCGATTCAATCTGTCATGAAAAAAAAGTTTAAAATGACAGATTTGGTGAAATGAAGTTTTTTCTTGGAATTGAGGTCTTTCAAAATTGCAAATGTATCTTTCTTACTCAAAGTAAATATATTGAAGATTTACTAAAGAAATTTCACATGGAAAGTTGTAAACCAGTTGCAACTCTCATGGTTCAAAATACAAAATTTGTTAAAGAGGATGAATCGACTTTGTTAATACTTATGTTTACAAAAATTTGATAGGTAGTTTTTTATATGTTTGCTTTCAAGGTTAGAGATCATGATCTTAGTTAGTCTTCTCTCTAGATTTACACACACTTACAAAACAATTTTCCATTGCAAAAAGAATTTTGAGGTATTTGAAAAGGCACAACAAACTATGGAGTGTGGTATCATAATATCGAAAAATGCATTTTATAATGGTTCTTAGATAGTGATTGGGCTGAAGATATGGTGAAATGTGTTTACCATTGGATCAAGACTCTTTTTGGGAACTCCAAAAGAAAACTTCTATTGCTCAATCAAAAGCTGAAGCTCAATATATTTCAGCTTCAGCTGCTTCAAACCAAACCATTTGACATCAAAAGCTTCTATAAAATTTGAAAGAAAAACAACTTGAAAAAACTATTATTCATTGTGACAATATGTCTACAACTTCAATTGCATAAAATCTCGTGCAACATAGTAGATCAAAGCATAAACTTGAAAATGTATCATGCTTTGAGAGATTTTGGAAAGAACGGTGAAATTAACCTCATACACTACATAAGTAAAGATTTGAAACATTGAGAAATTTACTCAATGTTTCCTTCAAAAATCTCAAAGAGTGTTAGAAAATGATATTTTTTGTGATTAGAAAACAGGAAGATTGGATGAGGAAGCTGGAAAGCTGACTTGTAACATCCCGTTTTGAGAAAATACTAGAAAATTTGCAAAGTTGACCAAGTTTGACCATGAGTGGGCCCATGGTTGACTTTTTGTGTGGTTATTTTTTGGCTTTGACTATGGTATTGTTGTGTAAAGCTAATCGACACGAGTCTGTAGACTAGTAGTATGCTAGATTCAGAGCTAAGACTGAGAAGTTATGGTTCAAATAGTCTGAGGAGTATTTTCGTAATTTTGCAAAGGCTGAAATTACCTTCTTAAATTTTCCAGAACTTTCCAAAAATAACAGACCCCCCCCCCCGACGCTGGTTTCCTTTGCGCATAGCCCAACCTCACCGCCTCAGCCTCCTTCGCCGGCAACGGTCGTTTTCTGGCCAGCTCAGGCCCTAAACTACACGAAACTTGAAGCCAGCAACCTCCCCAACTCAATGGCTCCGGTGACCACCCGTGGAAACATCCAGGTTGCAGGAAAACAAGAGAAATCCAGTCAACCCTCTTGTCTGAAATCGCCGGGCTCCGACCAGAAATCGGCCAACCCACCACTCGAGAATCGAAGCCGGCCATCTCCTCTACCCAGCTAGGCCGACGAGTGCCCGTGGAACTGCCAGATCGCCGGAAAACACGAAAAGCCAGTAAGTACTCTCTGCCCCTGTTCGCCGGATTCTGGTGAGTTTCCGGCAATGTGTCAACTCCTTTTCCCCTAATTTGGACCCTAGGTTCCCAATTTTATCATCAATTTGGTGTAATTCTCCCTAGTTTGAACGGATTGAGGAGATCTCTTTTTGGCCGTGAGTTCGAACTATTTTCCGGCCATTGCCGGCAGATATTTTGTAAATTAAGTTAACCACTGTATTATACTCTCCTCAAACTTCTTTTTGATATATATTTTGCATATTATTGTTGTGCATTTAGAATTTGCTTAATTTTGAATTAGGTTTGTGATTACTGTAGAGATTGTACTGTATTGGAAAGTTTCTTCAGTAATTCTTGGTGCTGTTAGATTCCTATTGATTATTAGGTGCCAATGGAGGGTTCAATTCCATGAGGTGGTGAGCATTTGAAAAGTTGTAATTGTGGATCATTAGAAATTGATTGAGAATGTTATTGCTGTGGATTTTAAATAATTGATGGAGAAATTGTGGCTTGAGTTTAGTTGAAATACTGTTTGAAGACTTGAATATTCAAATTATTCTGAGTATTGTTGTGTGTAGGGTAAAGTAGATATAAACTGAGAAATGAATTGTTTTTGGGTTTGTTGTTTCAAACTTGGCAAAATAAGTATCATTAAATGTTGTTTCTTGTAAGTTATTTGATGATATTGACTTGCATTTTGTGTAACAAATGGTTTGGTTGGATTAGGGGTTTGTGATATTATTATATAATTTGTTTTGATTGAATTTTCTTGCGCTTTTAAATTATGCTTATTAAATGTATTATATATTGATTTAAATGCTCACCGAGTCTTGATTTTATCTATATTTGTGATTTTTATGGAGTTCATATTTATTTGGAATAAATATGAAATTAGTGTTTTAAATGTTTTCAGTGATTTATGAGATTTATAGTTATTTCATAATTTTGGAGAAATAATAATTTCAAAGAAAAGTTATGGCTTTTGTGGAATTTAAGAACTTTTGGGGCGATTTTCGAATAGTCGAAAGATTTGAATATTTTCGAAAAATTTTTCCAAAATAGAAGATTTTGAAAAAATTGTTTTTGAATAAAATGATTAAGAAATTGATGAAATCCGACGAGGGATGATTTTGGGAATGATTTTGAGGAGTACCACACAGTATCGATATGTTGTTATCACGCGTGCTATTATTATATTATGTCATCCTCTGCTGCGGACACGTGTCAGGAGAGAGATGGTGAGGATCTTACCATGATGTATTTGGGATGCCGGTACGTCGTAATGAGTTATACCCCCTTTCCCCCACCTGTGGTGCCATCAGGACGATGAGGGTCACATGACACACTATTATGATATTATATTATTATATTATGCCATACTCTGCTGCGGACATGTGTCGGGAGAGAGATGATGAGGATCCTGCCATGACGTATTTGGGACGTTGGTCCGTCGTGATGAGTTATACCCCCCTCCCCCACCTGTGACGCCATTAGGACGCTAAGGATCACACGGCACGATACTAGAGTGTGGTACTAGTTTTGATACATAGTATTTGATTTCACGGGTTGTGGCCCATCTACTTGACATATTATGGTACCAGTTTTGATATATGATTATTGATTTAAGGTTTTAGATTGATTTTTGAATTTATGGGTTGTAATCTACCTATTTGATAATTACGGATTGTGGCCCTTCGACTCGGCATTTGATGAAAATATGTTTGACAACATGAATTTAAATGTCTTTTGCATTATCTTTTAAAGTTCTGGTGATTGATTTGTGATTTTAAAGGATATTGTTAAATTATGTTTTCGCCCCTAAATCGTGTTATAATGATTTAATGATCTTTGAAAATTAAACTAAGGGTTGTGGCCCATCGGCTTAACATTTTTGAGAATATGTTCAACACAATGATGTTTAAATGTTTTAAGAAGTTGAAGTTTATCTATAGAATTATGTATTTTGATATTATTTGAAAGCCGTACTAATTCTATTTGTTATGTATGTCTATACATACCTTCTCTTGCTTTTATATTTGGTTTGAATATGTATTAAAAACTATAGGTAGCTTGATCCCTATTTATAAGGGTATGTAGGCAGCTCAGCTTTTATACTGAGTACAGCTACGGAAAACATAAATGATGTATTTAATTGAATGTTAAATTATTTATCGAGATGTGGTTTCTGATTGGTAAATGTTTGCTAGTAGATTGGATAATGTATAGAAATGCTTTTCTTTGCAGTATTGTAATTATATGTATTTGGGAAGTGTTGTATAAACAGACGAAATGCTGCCGAAATTTTTAATAAAATTTCTGGCAGTAGAGAATTTTTCTTAATTATTGAATTTCATTAATTTTAATAATTGCTTAGTAGAGATAAATGACTGCTTATTGGCTTAATAGAAATATTAAGTCATGCAGGCAGGATCTAGGTGGTTTGGGTCTTGTCATGACTAGTATGCATACAGACAAAAGAGCAATCAATTTCTATATTTTGTTTAGTTACATCAAGACTTTTAGTTAAGTTGTATGATTACTTGTTTTCAAGTAGCAAGTTTAGCTTGTATATTTTATGTTTTTAAGTTCTAGATTTTTATGGTTTTTAGTAAGCAAAATTTAAGGGATTGTACGTATGCAAATCTAGTCATTTAATGGAAGCAAAGAATAATTTGTTCATTGTATACATATAAAAAGACAACTAAAAACATATCTCATTTTACATAAGACTCTTGTTTTCTTCCCACAAATAAAAATGTGCAAGTGTAATGTATAAACGCTAGAAAAAACATTAGAGGTGAATGCAAATGGTGGATACCAAACAAGCCAAGCATAAATGCATGTGTGAGGTACATGATGCACAAGACCAAAATATGGATATTTGTTGTTGTGTAAATTAGATTACTCATAAGTGCATTACTCAACAAATTATAAAGTAGTTTTATAAGAGAAAACCGATTGTTGATCGCATGAGGAATAATGACTCCAATGATTGAAAGTAAAATATTGTTTGAATGACTGATTGGTTTTGTGAAGCAAATTAAAAAGAAAAATCTAAATAGATAGCAACTAAGAAAGTATACTAAAGAAAGGAAAGTAAATTTATCAAAGGTTTCAAGTTATTGATGGAACAAAGATTATGACTTCACCACTATTAATAATATTTCGTTTCAATGCATGATAAATTCATTAGTTAACGTATCTTAACCAAGAGTCGATCCCTCAATACATCTTGATCTAGAAAGCACAAGATAGTTTAATTGTCCCCAATCTAAACTACCAAATTTAAGCCCTAAGACATGCAAATCCAATAAATTCTTGTTAAGGTGTCACTAGGCATGATGATATCCCTTTCTCCCATGTATTTCATTGCAAACAATACTATAGAATCCCTAAGCCAATGTAATATCAAATCATTTACCTTTTTATGAAAGCATTAAGATCAACAATGAAATATTAACTGTTAAGATGAATTAAAGTTAATCATTCATTAATCCTTATAATAGGACTATATCATAATCCTTATAAATGTTTAACTGCTTATGTTCTTAGAAATAGCCATCAATAAATCAAAAGAAAACATATTATGTATAACAAAAAAATGTAGAACAAAAGAGAAAACAAATCTAGAACTTGTGGCTGCCGAAGTCCCATTTTATTCTTCCTTCAATTTCTCTTCAAAATATGCCTCCAAAGCAAGGTTTAATGTCTCCAATGTGGATCGCCAAAATCTTTCCTCCTTCTTCCCTTTTTTTTGGTAAATTCCTCATTCTTCTCTTGATGTAGCCAAATTCTCATATCTCTCTAAACTTTGAGACTTTTGTTGAATGATGTAGAATAATGTGTAGTGCAGAATGTTATAGAGATTCTCAAAGACTTTAAGATGTAGGGTATTTATAGGAAAAGAATTCTTGTAAAGCAAGAAAAAATAAAAACCTAGAGTTCTAACCCAAACTTACTTCTAAGTCCTCAAGATAATAGAAAATTATTTAATAAAATAATGATAAAACAAAATATCTCCCTATTATTCCTTTCAATGGCCGGCCATATAGGATTATAAGAGCAATTGATGCCCTTAAAATGATGTCAAACTCTTAATTAGATTAGGAAATTAATCCATGTCTTCTTAGTATTTTGATTTCCTTCCAAATCTAATTTATTCTCCAATTAATATTATTTGAATAATCTTGACTTTTCAAGTGGGCATGTGATGTGGCAATAATAACACACCTAGCTGAAGAGTGATGAAATGGCAATCCTAGTCATCCATGCAGAGGTGACATCTCAGTTGGTAAAGACACTTTCCTTTTATATCATCTATGTCTGTCAGGCATATTCCAAGCACAATTTGGATAACCAAAGGAACTCTGAATTTGCTAATTCTAGTTGCAAAAGTTAGGTCTATGACTTAGCTTTCCAAGCATAGTTGCAAAAGTTAGGACTATGCTTTAGATTTCCCAGAATATCTTGAAAGCACAAATTGGACACCGGGAAGGCATTCAAATATCAATTTTTCCATAGAAATGTAAGCTTATCGCAATTGCTAAATGTGTATACTTTCAAAATCAAATTGGTACTAATTGGCTAATACAATTGAATTGAAATTTCACATCACTGACCCTTTCTGAGTCAAGAATCATTAGCAATTAAAATCGCACAGAAATTTCACGTGTAGCTTCAGATATAATTTATTCAGTAAAGGTTGTGCAGAAAATACAAAAAAAAACTAGCATTTTTTCTTCTTTCTCTAAAAATAAAAATAAAAACACTAAAAATCGATATTTTTCAACAATAATTAACTCAAAAATAGAAAAAATCCAACATAGAATATGGCATTAAAATATTAACTTTTTATACCTATCAATATTACAACCTTAATATAGTCATTGTGTATGTCATGCAATTTGAACACTCATGTAGCTCTTTTTAAAAAATAATAATAATAATTAAAAAGGGAAGCAAAAGAGTAGAGACATATATATACATATGCATACCAAAGAATAAAATTTGTACAAAATAACAAATAAACCAGCATATGTATACATAAATTATTCTCACTTGTCATGAGGATGCTTTCTCAACTGTAGAGCCTTGCAAAAGTGGAGAAGGGTAATTAAATGGAGAATGTTGAGATCCAGAAAGCAATCGATGTGTATAGGAGACTTATGAGGACTTTATGTAGGCAAGGCAGCTTTGAGCATATTCCTTACATGCTTACTTTGTGTAGTGCCATCCACAATCAGTTCTGTCCCATTGCCTTTAGATGAAGAATGATGGCTGGAGTCAGCATTAGGTGTTTGCACTTGTGTTAAAAAAGGAGATTTGGATTTTGGGGAATGCTTTAGGAGGTTAGCAGATTTCTTAGAACATTTGGCTTTACTAAGAGGCACATCCAGAGTATAAAAAAGCTTATTCCCACTGCTACTTTTCAATTTAATGATGGTGATATTTTATGAAAAATCTGACTGAGGTCTTGGAATGATGTTTTAGTCTTCGGGACTGCACCTCTAAATTCATGGTCAATGTGGGACATCCCATAAATCTGTCAAATGCCTTGAATACGCTAGCCAAGTAAAGGGGAATATGCAGGAGAATATCAGCCGACCCTTAAAGAATCTACCATGGTAATTAATGGTCAAGGATAAGTCCAGTAAGGAACCGATAATTCCCCCATCCAAGAAGTGAAAAAATATAGTATTAATAGCGTAGCTAACAGTTGGATTTGAAGGAACATACTAGTCTAAACTGAATTGTCTTCTTACTTTTGAGGTTAGGAAAAGGACAAACTTTGCTTAAACTCTAGATATCTGATAACAAGACCGAAATCGGAATCAGAAAGTTAGAAGTATTGTCCTCTACAGAAAGCAACCCTGTATGCACATGAAAAACATAGGGAATGCACATAGTATAAGGTATGAATTCACTGGAAGTTGCAAGTAGAGTTTGAGTTTGAGCCACTCTTCCCTATCAATAACATGTTAAATGCAGTGGCAATAATGTCTCACGTGGAACCATCTTTTGTAGAAAGGCATTCGAAAACGTCTCGACTAAATCAGTTACCAAATGGTGTTACGAACATCGTCGTTGTTAGGGCACTTTTTAGCGACAACTACAATCAGTATTGGGTTGTTTCTCTTTTTGTCGCAGTTAATGTCACTAAATTTATTTTCTTTTATTCTATTTAATTTAATTAATTAATTAATTTACATCAATTTAAAATTATACCTTATTAATTCAAATGAGTAATTTTAAATTTAATTTACTTTTATAATTTAGGGTCTAAATTAATAATAAATAATTTATTACAAATTATTAATTTATTAAATTAGAATTATTTACTTATTAAATTTATTTTGCAAATAATTGTTCATAAGACAAAAATCAACAATATAAATAATACTTACAACACATTCACATACAATATTATTTTTTCATAGATACAAAAATTAAATACAGTCTTTTTTTCATTAATTACTTCAATCTTAAATTAAATATGTTATCTTACTTTGAAGTTACATTGGGAATAAACCAGTTGCCCATTTTGCTCAAAAGTGATCCACACACTCTTTAGATCTGAGTTACATCTTTAAACTGCACACACACCAAACAGTAAATTCAATTAAGTATTTAATTTACAATTCTTATTAATCTAAAAGATAACTGATATGAAAAAGCGTTAGTGATTATTATTGTTTATGATGAGTTGTCTCGATAAACATTATTGACTATGATATTCTTCATTATCATTTTCACATAGTACCATACTCGGAAGTTCCTAGTTGCTTTACCATCTATACAAATGTTTTAAAAAAATGTTAAATTATTATATTAAGTAATTAAGTAGCTACTATATACAACCAAAATGAATTTAGCGATACATTAAATAATATATATATATATGCACCTTTGTTTTTTGTCATCTAAGCTTTTCGTGCATAACATTTTTACTGCCGTTGATTGTATAGTTTCAAGCCAGGAATGTCCTATACATTAAGCACACAATATATATATATATATATCAACACAAATAACTTAAAAGTCCTATATTAAATGTAATTAAATCAAAGACTAAGTATTATTTCTTTGGACTTGCCTATCCAACAAATTGTTAAGTCGGTATGCATTTTTTCCTTAAAAGTGAATCATAAACCCAGAATATGCCTAGTTATGGGTCAACAACACCCAACATCCAATGGGAACTAAAAATATATAAACAATATTAAATTATGTTTTCTTGTATATAATTAGTAAAACTCAAATAATAGTTATTAGAAGAAACTTACGTACCCTGACCAATACGAAAAAAACCATAGTTGACCCTTTACTGCTTCTGTCTATCTAAACCTGGCAACGTGTCATATCATGTCATATTCGTGTCAAAACTTTCTTACCCAAACCCAACCCGTTAAGCTTTCATGTTGAAATATGTAAACTCAAACTCATTCATAAAATTATCTTGTAACCTGTTACCCAACCCGTTAACACGTTAAACCTATTTTCAAAATTATTTTAAAAAAATGAAAAATAGATTTGATTTATAATTCATAGTCCATACTAACAAATAATGAAGCGACAAACGTAAATATTTGTATCCTTTTACAAACCAAAAATAAAACTAAAACAACATACTTAATACATGTTAAAAAAAATAACAAACCACACAAACATAATACTTAAATCCTTCTACAAATGAATAATAAAAATCTAAAATAATATTGTTTGAAATAACAATAATACATAAACATGTTCAGTTTCAACTACATTTTTATTTCTTGCATACACTCTGATGCATGTGACATAATGAGCACAACTTCAAAACACCTAAAAAAATGTTAAATTGCATATTATTATCCAAAATAATATAAAAAATTAAATAATGCATAGCACTCAAATTTCAATACCTCTAATCATCAATAGAAAAAGTGTTAGAGCATTGTCCTAATTTAGCTTGTTAACACTCAATGCAATGACATCTTCTGTGAGTTCTTCTAAATGAATGGTATCATCTAAAACTGAATATATAATAAAATTAGAAATATTCATGTTAAAAAAAATAGTAATATATATATAAATGTAAATTACCTCCCTTGCCAAAAAGTCAATCTCTTGTACATAATAAAGCTTGTACTACATCTCGCTTTAGTGAACTGTGAAATTGATCCAATACACGACCAGCAATACTAAAAGCGGACTCAGAGGCAACTGTTGAAATAGGAATTGCTAAGATATCACGAGCCAAATGAGAAAGTATTGGAAATCAAAGTTGTTCTATTTTTCACCAAGTAAGGACATATAACTCTTGTTTTCTATCAAACTTCTCTTCATCCAAATACTTATCTAATTCATTTTTTTGGGTGAAGAGCTATAATTGTAGCACATATCAAAATCCTACAACATGTAAAAGTAATAATTTAGTTAGAATATGTAACAAAATATTATAATTAACTATTCAAAATATAAGTTTTTTGGTTTGTAATTTACCTCAGAATTTTTTTTAAATTAAATTTTTGGTTTATAATTTTTTTTAAATTAAATTACAAAAATGCCATTGGACTAATGGGTTTTCGTGGGTTAACCTGTTAAGACCCGTTATCTTAATGGGTTCTTAACGGGTCAACCTGTTATCAACCTAATCTGTTTAAGCTAAACCCAAACCCATAAAAAACGTTCGTGTTCGTGTCGTGTTAATGGGTTGTGTTAAAATTTGCTAGGTCTATTAGTCACTCTCATCAAGATTTTTAGTTCTCACTTACTGAAATTTTTTCTATCTACATTGGCAATATCATTAGGAAGTTGTATATTTCTTTAGTTGTTCACCTATCAATCTAGAATGTAAAGGCCTACGCAGTGAATTATTAATTATAAGTAACATAACTATTTTTTAAATATAGTAATATAACTATAAATAGTAAATGCTATAAAGAGTTACGTACCGTATGTAGACCAAAATACGCGACGCTGATAAGTTTTGCGTATAACAAAATTCTTGGACATTTATCTTCGATATGGATATCCATATTTCATACCCCATGATTAGTGGTAAGTAGGTTGTCCAAATGGCAGTACTATTATAACGGTCAATACGCCTTAACAACTCTAGGAATTAAGAAGTGAATTCCACTGAGCTAGCATTGTCAACATGAACATCAGCATTAGCATATGCCGACTTGGCCAGTATTGGTAGAAATTTGGGACCTATGTGAGCTATTTGATTTGGTTGCAATAAATAGTTTACCTTTCGAGCTTTCTCTTCCTATCATCCTACAAGCAAAACAAAATACATGCTAGTATCACAAAAAAAAAATTTAAACATGAATCAATTTTATGAATTATTTATACCTTATTGGATAGTAGAATAACAAGTCTATGAGGCCACACATTGAATGCCTATTCTTCCTCACGTGTGTAGACCATGCCAAATAATGTTACAGATAACAATGCAAACAGATCAATCACTGCATCCACAAAGACCCTAACATTTTCCATTCCAAGATCTATACCATGGCACACTGCATTATCAATTGTCAAAATTTCAATTTCCATGATCTTGTCCCTTCTTCAAGCTCACATTTAATGTCCTGAATTTTAAACATGTTAGAAAATCTAAATAAGTTGTAAGAAATGTATGATTAAAACGAGATGATTTATTAATGTTACACGTACCTTTTGTTGTACAGGTGATAGGTCAATACCACAAATGATCGCAAGATCACTAATATTTTATGTACTCTAATCTGCTGGACAACATCAAACAAACCACTGAGGACAAGCTCTAATTTTTGAATTTTTGAATTTTTGGTCTCGATCTTGTCTTATACATTTTGCTTCTTCTTTTTTTGTGCTTCACTATGGTATTCTGAAGTAATTCTTCATCATGAAGCCTTTTCTTTTTCCTCTAAGCCGACCGACATACTCATCAGATCATAGAGCTTGTGTAAGTACATCATTTCAAAAGTGCCTTCAATGGCATTCTTCTTCAAAGAATTCTAGAAAATTAATTTAAATTACTTATTAGACAATTACATATAAAATATATTATATATAAATTTATATTTGTAAATAACTCATAATGTTTTCCACAATGAACTCAACTTATGTGTCTATTTGTTCATCTTTATTTGTTCTTGCTCGTATCCAAAGGTCTTCATTATCTATGAGTCTTGTGGTGGCTCTTTCAGTTTGCTGCAAACTTAGTAATATAAATTAGTAACCAATTTAAATTAATTGGAATTGTTAATAAATAGTACATACCATTTAGGTCTCTAACGGTGGATATCCCTTATTGCCAAGTCAATGAGGATATGTGTTCCCTTGCCCTTCCACAAAATGATCCTCACTTAATTTATGTAAAGTTTAATCATATACATTAAGCTTTGTTATATATAGATCACCATTGCACAATGAAAACATGTCAAACTAATTTTTTACCTTAATCCGTTCATCAAATCTTTGGTTGAGGAATTCATCCCAATGTTCTTGTTTGAAGAAGTTATACTTGTGAGTGGGTGGGTGCTTGAAGACCTCGGGCTCACATACTTTTCATTGAACCAATACTTAAACCTCCTCCACTTTCCAGCACCATCTTTCATATTCCGCTCTTTGCTCGTGTTATCCTTACAAGAATATTCCTATAAAATATTTTAAATAAAAATTAACTTAATTGATTAATTTCATAATGTAAGATATAAGTTAACTTAACGAAAAAAGAAATTACACTTTAATTTCTTCATTGCAGCCCATAGGATTTCTTTTAATGAAGTAGACACATCGTTTCAACTTTGAATGGAAATAAGTATCATGGAACAAGTTAGTGAGCCCTCCAAACTATTCATCTGCATATCAGTCTCATTTAGAAGAGCTTCATGTACATTGTACTCTAATTATAATTGCTTCTTTCCACCTAAAGCCTCCTTTCTAAAACCTTCCATCATTGTAGGTCCTCGACCTTTCTTTTTAGGAGTTTGAACGCCAAGGCTAGGGGCATCATTAGGGGATGAAGGCTCATCAGTTGAGAGAATGTTACAATCAGATGGATCCATTAACCTGCATCACATAGCACAATCACACTTACAATGATCATTCACATCATAATATCAATATAAATTTCAGAAGAGTCTCCGCTATTTTATGGAAGTCCTAAACTAAACAAATAAATGTTAAACCATTTTGAGACACTTTACAATGCACCCAACAAAACATTGTTGTGGTGAAAATTAGATTACTCGCAGTGCACTAATCAATAAGTAATAAAGTGGTTTTTAGAGAAAACATAATATCGATCACATGAGGAATAATGTCTCTAAAGTTGAAAATAAAATATATTGCTAATTAAATCTAGAAAAGTAAAAGAGAATTGATTGTTTGATTGGAAAATTTTGTGAAGCAAACAAAATTTAAATAAAAGCAATTAAGAAAGCTAAACAATAAAAGCAAAGTAAATTAATCAAAAGTTTCAAATTATTGATGGAATAGGGATTATGACTTCACAACTATTAATCTTATTTAGTTTTATTGCATGAAAAATTCATTAGTTAGTCTCTTTTAATCTAAAGTGACTAAGAGTTGATCCTTGAATGCATCTTGATTTAGAAAGCACAAGATAGTTTAACTGTTCCAATCAAAACTACCAAATTTAAGAGCTTTGTGGCTGGCCGAAATCCCCTCTTGTTCTTCTTTCAATTGGTTCTTCAAAATATGTCTCCAAAGTATGGTTGAATCTTCCCAAAGTGGCTGGCCGAATTCTCCCTTCTTCCTTCTCTTGATGTAGCTGAATTCTCTCATCTATCTAAGCCTTGCGATTTGGGTCGAATGATGTAAATTAATATATAATGTGGAATCGAAAATATATTTTCCTAAAGCTCTAAGGTGTAGGTATTTATAAGAACAAAGTACTTTTAAAGCACGGAAAAATCCTAGAGTTCTAACCCTACTTTACTTCTAATTTTTCAAGCTAATAGGAAACAAAATATTAATAAAAATCAAAATCTCCCCTAATATCAATCTAATGGCCAGCCATATGGGGTTATAAGAGTAATTGGTGCCTGCAATTAGGAAAGTAATCCATATCTCCTTAGTATTTCAATGTCCTTCCAAATGTAATTACTTTTCCAATTAATACTCCAATTAATATCATTAAAATAATATGGACTTTTCAAGTGGCATGTGATGTGATAATAATAACACACCTAACTGGAGAGTGATGAGGTTGCAAACCCTATCATCCATGCATATGTCGCATCCCCGTTGGCAAAAACACTTTTTTTAATATCTTTATGTACGTCGGGCAGATTCAAAGTAATATTTGGACGACTAAATGAACTTTGAATTCATTTATTCTAGTTGTAAAAATTTGGTATATGTCTTAGCTTTCGAAGATTGTACCAAATAAACATTGGGAAGGCACTCAACTATCAATTTCCCACATGAGTGTAAGTCTACCACAGCTGCTAAAAATGTTCACTTTCAAAATCAAATTGGTACTTATTGGCTGATCCAATTGCAATGAAACTTTAAAGACTTGAACATTGATGAATCAGGAATCATTAGAAATTGGAATTGCACCAAAATTCTATTTGCAGTTTCATATATGATTTATTCAATAAAAATTGCCCTTAAAATACAGTAAATTCTATAATTTGTTATTTTTTTCTCTAAAAAAAATATAGCAAATTCATATCAACAATCAACTCAAAACTAGCAAAAATCAAACATAAAATATGGCATAAAAGCATAAACTTTTATGCCTATCAACTACACCCATTTAAATTGAACTTTAAAGAACAAGAAAAATATTTCCTATAAAACATACCCAAATACCTTGATGGGGTGCCTCAAAGATTGCATAATAATATCAATTCAAAAGTAATTTCCATGTAATCATGCAATTTAATACCCTTTCTTCTATTCAACAAATTATTACTTTCAAAGTGTACTGTGTAAAGTCAAATAATACACTCAATGTCATGCAATCTACATTAAATAGAGATTGTAAAATAAAAATATGAACCACCATATGCTTGACATAATTAAATGTTCTCCACTAATGTAGATCAATGCATTGCCTTGAATCATTAGGACTTAATAAGCTTGTAATGTGAAGGTTAAAGGATAATGGATTAGAAGAAAGAAAATAAAATAAAATAAAATTCAAAAAAAGAAAACTTATGAATAATATGTTTATAAAACTTTTGTTTTCTTCTCACATATACACTTTTCTACTTCCCTTCCTTCAAACTTCACAAAACTTTTTTTCACAACTCTTTTTTTTTTCACTTCTATTTTTTTTCCCTCTTCGAACCGCAAAATTGTTCTATTTCATACATTGTTCAAACTTCTTTTTCACATCAAACATACATAGTATGCTGAAAATCACTATCATTGCTACCTCCAAATTATTTTCTACTTTACTCCACCAAATACAAATTAATAAGCATATATTCATTTCAATGTAAAATAAGCTCTCTTTAATAACTTGTAAAGGGTGGGAAAATATATATATAGGCTCATAAAGGTAAGTCAATATAGTTTAAATGAACAAAAGGCCATAACATGAAATCTTTTATACATCCTAAAAATGACTCAAACAAGGTGTACTAACAGATAAAAATTTAAAATGCTAGGCAAGAAAGGCTCAAACTCAAAACAAAAATGGCTTAATTAATATTCCAAGTAATGCACATCTCTAGTATTTCACCTCAAGCAATAATTAAGTAAGTTCTAGATTTAAAAAAAAATCAATCTAATTTAATGCAAATCTTCTCCAAAATACAATCTAAATCATGCATATTTGACAAAGTATTCAAAATGGTCTTGAAAGTAACAACATGTGAATTTAACTTTGGTATTAAAGCATATAGAAAAACAATTGGACTACCTAAGAATCAATTTATTTTCAATCATATTCTTATCATTTTGTCTATCAAAATATTTAAGAAAACACCTAAAAACTAAAAATTCAGCCGAACTAAAAAATCAAAATTTAGAAACTACTTCTAACATGCATAACGAAAAACTAAAACTAAAGAAGAAAACTCCATAACAAAAATAACCAATTGAGATTAACATAGTTCTCAATATTTTAGACAAAGAAATCAAGCAAAATAAAGAGTAAAGGTAAAGAAATCTCCCCCATTTGATGCATTGCAATCAAATTGCAGACTTTAAGCTCAAAAAGCTCATTTGGCCAATTACCCATTTAATGGCTTCTCCTTTGATTCTTTCTTCCTAGGTACCTAAAAATACAAAACAAAACAAATTAAAAGAAATTAAAATTAAAAATTACTAAAAATAAACATAAAGAAACTTAAAACTTTGGGTTGCCTCCCAAAAAGCATTTGTTTTAAGTCTTTAGCTTGACTCATTCCTTTAAATTTAACCAGGATCATATATAAAGATGATGTCATCCTCTCATAGTATTTTCCAAGCTTTAGATATGGTAGTTGTGCATTAACTTGAAATCTTTGAAAGCTCTTGACATCTAGAACTAAGTAAGTCTAATCTTGAATGAAAAATGTGAATGCAACAACGGGTCAAGCTCTTGTAAGAATAATCATACTTGAATTAGCTTGTTTTGAGGTTCACTTGGCTTCAATTTCTAGTTGGGGACTTGCATATGCATCTTTAGCTCTTGAAAATTCAATTTCTGGATTGAAAAGTTGAGAACTTGACTACTGGCAACTTTCATGGTGTACGGCCATTATCTTATTTTCTTCAAATTTTACTAACTTTTAGCTTGTTTGATTACTTGATGTATCTTCTTGCCGATTCTTAAGCCCTTTATCTTCATTTGATGGATCTAGAAAATGTATTAATTCATCAACATGCTCACTAGAGTTAATTTCCATTGTTTGGCAAGTTTTCTTGAGTTTCTAGTGAAAAATGTTGCCTCTAGTTGCTCTATGTAAATTGCAATGTCTTTAAGTATAGCAAATTTCTCTTGATGAAATTCTTCTAAGTGTGCATAGGATCTAGTGCAAGTCTCTTGAAGCCTCTTAAAAGATTTTTCTAGCAGTGACCTTTCTTAATATTGCAGAATTTTCGAAGGATCAAGCCATGCATATTCTGGTTGATTGCACTATACAGAGTCGTGTGCATTGGGGTAAGAGTTACTTTTCTATGAGAAATCCTTTTATGAATCTTCAGGGTAAAAATAATTTTTCACTTGACAATCAAAACTTAAATAGTTACCTCCACATAAATCGCATATTACAGCTTGGACTCCATAATTTCCACATTTTTTTCAATAAGATTGATGCCCATAACCTTAAAATTGCATATTATACTTGTAATTCTGAGACTGCATCCTTCTCAATTCTTTCTTAGAAAGTGAACTATGACTTAGAAAACTCATAAGCCAAATAAACAAAACTAAAAGCAAGAAAAGAAATGCGAAACATAAATTTAAACTACTGAAAAATCCAGAACCTAAAATTGAAGCTAAAAATCAATTTAAAAAAACTAAGAAAGTTAAAAATGTTGAAACTAAATGCAAACTAACTAAAACTCAACGTAAACACAAACCTAGAGCAAAATAAAACTAAAAACACAAATTAAATTTACTACAAATTAAATCTACTTATTTACTTCATTTTCCTCATTCTTCAAACTCAAATTAAATTGCTTTGGATCAAAGAAAGCTTTCTAGTTATTGTTCTTCAATGGCTAAAACCAAACCTACACGAAACACAAACAAAAATTAACCTAAAAACAGAAATTTAATTAACAACAAAATTAAATCAACACAAGAAATAATTACTCCCGGCAGCGGCGCCAAAACTTGTTTTGGTGAAAATTAGATTACTTTCAAGTGCACGAATCAATAAGTAATAAAGTGGTTTTTAGAGAAAACCAAATATTGATCCCACGAGGAATAATGTCTCTAATGTTGAAAATAAAATCTATTGCTAATTAAATCTAGAAAAGTAAAAGAGAATTGATTGTTTGATTGGTTGGTTTTTGTGAAGCAAAGCAAAATTTAAATAAAAGCAATTAAGAAAGCAAAATTATAAAAAGCAAAGTAAATTAATCAAAAGTTTCAAATTATTGATGGAACAAGGATTATGACTTCACCACAATTAATCCTATTTAGTTTTAATGCATGAAAAAATTCATTAGTTAACCTCTTTTAACCTAAAGTGACCAAGAGTTGATCCCTCAATGCATCTTGATCTATCAAGCACAAGATAATTTAATTGTCCACAATCTAAACTACTATATTTAAGCCCTAAAACATGCAAATACAATAAGCTCTTGTTAAGATGTCACTAGGCATGATGATATCCCTATCTACCATAAATTTAATTGCAAAGAACTTTATCCCTAAACCAATATAATATTAAATCATTCACCCTTTTCATGAAAACATTAAGATCAACAATGAAATATTAACTATCAATATGAATTAAAATTAATCATGCATTAAAAACTAAATATTCATAATAGGGCTACATCATAATCCTCATAAAAACTTAGCTACTCATGTTCTTAAAAATAGTCATCAATAAATCAAAACAATGCATGTTAAAGAGAAAAAAAATCTAGAGCTTTGTGGCTGGTCAAAATCCCCTTTTGTTCTTTCAATTGCTTCTTCAAAATATGTCCTTAAAGAAAGGTTCAATCCTCCAAAACTGGATGGCCGAATTCTCCATTCTTCCTTCTTTTGATATAGCCGAATCCTCCCATCTCTCTAAATCTTGAGATTTGTGTTCAATGTCGTAGATTAATGTGTAGTGTGGAATGGAAAAGAGATCTTTCTAAAGCTCTAATGTGTAGGGTATTTATAGAAGAAATAGTACTTGTAAAGCAAGGAAAACCCCTAGAGTTCTAACCCTACCTTACTTCTAATTCTTCAAGATAATAGGAAACAAATTATTAATAAAAATCAATATCTCCCCTAATATCACTCTAATGGCCAGCCATATGGGGATATAGGAGTAATTGGTGTCCTCAAAATGACGTCACACTCCCAATCAAATTAGGAAAGAAATTCATATCTCCTTAGTATTTTAATCTCCTTCCAAATCTAATTCGTTCTCCAATTAATACTATTAGAAATATGAACTTTCCAAGTGGCATGTGATGTGGCAATAATAACACACTTTACTGGAGAGTGATGATGTGGCAATCCCAATCATCCATGCATAAGTGGCATCCTAATCGGAAAAGACACTTTCCTTGATATCTTTTATGTCCGTCAAACAGATTCCAAGTACTATTTGAATGACTTAATAAACTTTGAATTCACTGATTCTAGTTTTAAAAGTTAGATCTATGCATTAACTTTCCAGGAATATATTGATCACTCAAAATGGACAATGGGAAGACACTCAAAGATCAATTTTCCACATGAGTGTAAGTTTGTCTCAACTACTAAAAATCTTCATCTTCAAATTCAAACTGGTACTGATTGGCTAATCCAGTTGCAATGAAACTTTACAGAATTGAACCTTGATGAAGTAGAAATCATTATAAACTAGAATTGCATCATTGCATGTGTAGCTCCAGATATGATTTATTCAGTAATGGTTGCGCAAAAAATATAGGAAATTCCAGCATTTATTTTTTTTTCTCTAAAAATGGAAAAATACAGCAAATTAGTATTTTTCAAAAACAATCAACTCAAAACAAGTAAAAATCAAATATAAAATATGGCATAAACAACAATTTTTTATGCATATCAAACATCCCTATTGTTTACAAAAAAAAATTCAAATGGTCCTAATGTGTCACCTATTATTTATAATTTCAAATGGTCGCAATGCGTTTTCTATTAGTTAAATTTTCAGATGTTCTAATGCGTCCCTATTAGTTAAATTTTCAGATGGTCCTAATGTGACCCTATTATTTAAATTTTCAAATGGTCCTAATGTGTCGCTTAATATTTAAATTTTTAAATGGTCATAATGCGTCACCTATTACAAATAAATTTGTAACATTGTCAGCTAACATAACAAATTTTTTAAATGGAACGCCAATACATGTCATACACGGCCAAACATGCCCACAAAATGATGCTATACGCGACTAATATTCCATACACGGGAAAACATGCTATATTGACGGCCAAAAGTTGAAACAGATCCAAAAATTAATTTCTTTTTAGGCAAGCAATTATCCAATATCCACAAAATCATGATATATACGGCCAAACATTCCATACATGGGAAAACATGCTTCTACGTAGACGGTCATAAGCTGAATTACATCCAAAATCAAATACCCAAAAAACTAAATGAAAAAACATCAAAAGACCAAAAAATAAATGAAACTTACAAGGAGGAATGGGTTGCAGCGACAGTGAGAAGAATGAGAAGGAATGGCTTTCGGCTACGGTGTGGAGGAGGGGGAGGAATGGGTTGCGGTGGAGAAATATGAGAAGGTTAGGTGAGGAGAAAGTGGAGTGGCAAAATGAATGGGAGAGAAGGAGTAGGTAATGGCAATGGAGGAGAATAATGAGTGGCTTGGTGAAGAGAAAGAGGAATGGCAAAATGAGTGGGGCAGAAGGAGTAGGTATCGACAATGGAGGAGAATGAGGAGTAGGGGAAAAAGATGAACAATAGAATGAGTAGTAAGGTTGGTGGGAAATAATTCTGCCTATTAATTGGGAGAAATGGCGACGCAGGCTGTCGCTAAAACCCTTTTAATGACATTGTGAGTAGCAGAATTTAAATGGCAACGCAGCTCGTTGCTAAAGGATTTTAGCAACACGTTGCATCGTAAAATTGAAAAGTAGACGCAGGGTGTCGCTAAAACTCTTTAGCGACAGCCTGCATCGCCGATTTAGTTTTTTATATAATTTAGCAATGAGTTTTGTCATTGGACTAGTTTTTAAATTTATTTTTTATTTTATTCTTTTTAGTTAATACAAGTTAATTTTTATTTAATTGTTTTTAGGTAATACAATTATTACCTAATTGTTTTTATAGTTAATACAAATTGAAGTTTATTTATTACTTACAAATGAAATACAATTTATCATTGTATAAAAACTAACAATTTGTATCAATAAAGTTAAAATTATATCATACCCATATTCCTTCACAATCATCATGAACGTAAATTTTTTCGGAGTCTTCATCATAATTAACATCAATGTCATCCACATTGGGAAGATGATCAGCAAATGGATTATGATCCATTGTAGTATCTCCAAGTTCATCTTCTTCAACTTCAACATCTACAAATACATCATGTTGTGGTGGAGCTAATACTACGGACCAACAAGTTTCAAGTTGATCGCTCTTGTGAGGCTATAATGAATGAATAGAATTTATGGCCAATCTTGTTGAAGTTTACACATGTAAAATTTAATTCATAAGTTTTCACACCAGTACTATTGTTCACCCAATCACATATGAAAATTTTAAGGTAAAAATTATTGTAATTGACATCATATATGTCTCTTACTTTTCCCTAGTAGGTCATATAAGCTAATATATGATTATTGCCCTTGGCACTAGCATAATACATACCTTGAGCAACTACCTTGACACCATTATTTTATGTGACAAGTATATTGTCTCTTTCCATTGTGTTGAATCGAACCCCCTTAATGAAATATCATTCATGCTTAGTTACTACCCATTGAGGACGTTGTGCTACCCACCTCAGAATTTCTGAAACAGTACAATTTGGTTGACATTATTCGAAGTCGATCTAATTAGCAAATAAGTAGTAACCAAACACAAATAATCTAACTACCATGTAAATAAATATATATACCTTATAACGTAACCAATAAATAAATGTACAGTTATGTTAATCTTGAAACTATTTTCCCCTCTTTCCTTTATTTTTTTGTCTGCTTTAATGCTTTTAAATGAAAACTGCCACATAAACATTAAATTATAAAAAATAAAAAAAGATATAAAAATTGCATTCAACCAATGTGGTGGACTTTAATTTTGATATGTACCTCTTGTATGGCTCCATTTTTGGCACATTTGAAAGTATACAACAATGGATTTGCTCCCAAAACGGTTGAACAATTGATTGCATCTTTCCACGTTTAATAAGGGCACCCAAATCTTCCTTATCATTAAGCTTTTGATATCTGCCAATGGGGTTCCCAATTGCATCTAACCATGTTTGATATTGAATATAGAACTCAATTGCTTTTTCAACATTATAACTCTCAAGAATACAACCTTCTAGACAATTTTTGTTGTGAACATAACCCTTCAATATTTTCATGTACCTCTCAAATGGTACATCCATCTAAAATAAAATGGTCCACACAATCTAACTTTTTGTAACAAGTGCATAGTTAAATAGATCATTACGTCGAAAAAAGATGATGGAAAAAACTTCTCCATGAAATACAATGTTCTCACAAGATCATTTTAGGATGGCATCCAATGTAGCAATATCGATATACTTTTTACAGGTGGAATTAAAGAAAAAAACAAATCTTGCAATTGCAACTTGCAAATTTTTATGAAGCACCGAGCGAATTGCAAAAGACAATAGTTGCTGCATCAATGTATGATTATCATGGAACTTTCATCCCCACCAAACTCAAGTCCTCCATTCACACAATATTTTCAAATTTTGAAGAGTAAACATCTAGAATCCTTAACTATGCCAAACACCAACAATTTTTTTTCTTTTGCTTGGATAATGTATAACAAGCATGCAACAAAAAGTATTTTGTCCATGTACCGACGAGGCCAATTTGATCCACAAATCCATCTCTACTAAATCCAATCTAGCATTTATTTCATCCTTCGTCTTATCTGAAATATTAAGCAACGTACCAACTATGCTTTCACATATATTTTTCTAAATATGCATGACATCTAAGTTGTGTCGTACATGTAGATATTTCAAATTATTTAACTAAAAAATATATTTTTTCCAACAATATTCAATATCATCCCCATAAAAGATTTTACCTTTTCATGTGTTGTCGAAAGTACGAGTATTAAGCTTAGATAATTCATCTTCAATCAGTAGTGTTGGAGGCACTCCAAATTCTTGAAACCCATTGAAAACCTTACTTTTTTATTTTTATTTTTTGCTTTCTGTAAGGATGATTTGGAGGAAAAACTCTTTTATGCCCAACAAAACTCATTTTTATACCATGGTGTAGGCGTTGAACAAAAGTGTTTGCACTGTAAATTGGACAAGCATGATATTCCTTCGTTGCATGGCTGATCAAGTTGCCATAAGCAAGAAAATCATTTATTGCCCTTAACAACACTGCCTGTAAAATGAACTCCTATCGGCATTAAGCATCAAAAGTTGTAATACCCTCATCCCACAATTTCTTCAAGTCTTCAATTAATGGCTCCAAGTCGATAGGCTGCCGAGTTGTCTAGGCCTAAAATTAGAAGAGTTAACATCATAAATTTTTTCTTTATACACAACTAAGAAGGAAGATTATACACAAATGTGATCAAATGCCAAACAAACTGTACACACTTCTATGCAAACTGTGTGGGTTCATTCCATCAGCTGCAATACTAAATCTAAGAGTTCTATCTTGTACTGGAAAATTTGGCAAAAAATGGTCAACCAATTTCCATGTTGGTAAATCTGATTCAACCTTTCTCTCATTGCATGTCATTTCAAATTTTTAGCAACTGAAACACTGTGGAACATTCTTCTGAAATATCAAATAGGTGGAAAGTACCATTAAACCATAGATAATATTCTAGTAACAGTTTTATCTTCACCAATTTTCCATCTAGATGATCCACATTTAGGACAAAGACTCAGATCCGCATATTGCTTTCTATCAATTTTTAGGGCATGCCTGTATTTTCTCATACTCCATGTCCAATGCATTTAGAGTTTTTTAACTTTATAAATGGATGTTGGCAAAACATTGTCATAGAGTAGCATCTCAGATAAAAAAAAACTTTCATAATGCATCAAAGCTCTTGTTAGAATGTCCATATCTTCCCTTCAAGATATATAATTTGACCACAGCCAATAACTTGGTAAAATTGGTGCATCCTGGGTAAAAATGTTTCTCTACATCCTCTCTAACAAACAAGCAAATTGACTATTTGGAATATCATTGTCAAAATTATCAAAGGCATTACAGGTCATTACTATGTTGTTATATGCAACATCCTTCTCAGTACCACTACATTTTCATCAAATTCTACATCTACATTATCAAATTGCAAAGATGTCTCAACACCAGATTCATAAGATTCACCATGCCAAATCCATTGATGGCAATTCCTATCAATCCCATTCCAATATATATGACTTGTTATGTCTTTAAGAGAATGCAATGTCATATTTTCACATTTCATGCAAGGACATCGAATGACATTACAATCACCTACATTTTTCACAATAAACTCTAACAATTCCTTCACATCTTGGCAATTGATGTGATCGTCTATCCGAATATATCCATGGCTTTTTATATATATGGAATATATTAGGATTATTGCATTAATTAATACGATTGCAGACTTATCAAGGTTGCATACAAGTAAAGTACAGAGAAAAGGAACGAGGGCAAGCTTTGCTGTACTTGGACTTAGGAGAAAGAGAAAGAAAGCAGCTTCTCTTCCTCTTTTCATCCATTCATCTTTTATCTTATTCCTTAATTCATTTTCTTCTTTACTAGAAAGTTCTTCCTTCATAGACTATCTCGCTGTACCGAGAGATGAGCAAACCATAGGGACAGAGCTTAAAAGAGCTGATGGCGGGCTTACCCCGGATACGAACAAAAGGACGACTAGTTCGCCTAGAACAGGAGTGGGTCGCCAAAAGGAGTAGACAAACTAAGTGAAAAGTCTGTCAAAAAAAATAAAAAACACATACATGAATAAAAATTAAAATTAAAATTAAATATAAAAACTGCTAGTTGAAACAATATAAATACTTAACATATGTAAACTTACTTGATTGAATTTTTTATAACATAATAGAATTAACGCATGATCGAGTTGCTAATTTCAACTTGGATTGAGGATTTCGCAGATAAAAATGGTCTAAAAAATGAAAACAAAGAATATGAAGCATGAATAAAATGAAAGTAATAAAAAATTAAATTTAGTTGGGTGGTGTAATTAAATGAGGTAATTAATTGAAGTGGTAGGTTCATCGGGTGAAAAATAAATTGGAAAAATTAAATTGAATTTTAAAAATATGTTGCGACGAATTTCATCGATGACTTCCACATTTAGAGGCAAATTGCAAAATTTACATGCAGCATCACTCAGTTTCAACCTTAATTTTTTGTTGTTTTAAATTGAAAAATATTTAGCAACTCACCTTTGCTTTGCTAATTTCCATCTTCAATGATGATTTGTGTCACTATTTTCGACGTTATATTTTTTTTAATTGTTTTAAATTGAAAACTATTTAGAGACGCAATTCGTTGCTGATTTCCATCTTCAGCAACGAATTTGGTCTATATTTTCGACGTTATTTTTAAATATATTTATTTATTAATTTAGTAAACTAATTTAATTTTTTTGTTCAGTAAACTAAATTAATGTAAAAAAATTATTTTGAAAATTTTACAAATGCTACTATAAATAATTATTAGTGATGACAAAAAAAAATATTAGTTTAATGTAATGTATTTTTTTTGTTACAAATGCTGCTACAAATTAGTATTAATTTATTAATAATACATAACAAACAATCTCGGATAACTAATATACATTATTTTATTAACATTGCATAATAAATGACTCATTGGAAACTTTGATATTGCTATTACAAGACACAACCTACAATCTCGGATAACAAATATACATTATTTTATTAACATTACATAACAAACAATCTCAGGAAGCGAGTAGGTTTACATAAATTTTCCATTGATCTCGGCATATGGAAAATGGCAGAGTGAGAAGTTTTTGGTGAGCCTTATACAAATTGAGTTGGTTTGGTTGCCAAATTCTAATATCCAGCGAGGACCCACATTTAGTGTACTTAGAAAGAAATAATTGATCATGAGGTAGATGAACTACCTGAGGTACAAGGTTTGATGATTTTTAATGGATTGAAAACCTCAAAGACTGTAATGATCAAAAATATTTTTTTCTTAACTTCTATTTTGAAAGAGTATCAGCTAAATCGAAGACAAAAAACATAATAATATATGCATAGTTGGGAATCTGTTTTCCTTTTTGGATGAATATTTCATTCTTTTCTTTTATTTCAATAGAATTTCAGTTGAATAATTTAGAATGCCAACTGAAACTCTTTCAAAATAAAGGGCAATAAGGATATAAAAGAGAATTGAAAGTAGTTTTGATGCACAAGAGTTTTACCAAACTATGCACAATATTAGAGTGACAAAAATTTCAAAATACGTCATTAATCCATCTCTACTTCATGACACACATTTTAGAAAAGTGTTTACAATTTTTAACAAATAGCATCATAGTATGATACTATGTTGCCAGTTACTACTCAATTAGCAATACTATTTCTTCTAGTATCGCTAATTTAGATTTCTGCCCATCTCTGTTGCGAAACTAGAGCATCTGCATCGCTATATGTCTCCAAATTAGCGACAGTTGACCCACATGCATCACTACATGTCTCCAAGTTAGGGACAATCAATGCACATGCGTCGATAATTTTAATTGGCGCATTCTACTTTAGCACAAGAACTTTTTGTGTTGCAGATTGAGTTTGGCGATCAAATATTTGGCGACAATTAGAGAACATGTGTCGCTAAATGTATTTTGGCACTACCAATGAAACAATTTAGCGACGAAATAGTATTGTCCTTTTGTAACAATAAAGGCAACATAATAGTTTTACATCATGTATTGTTATTTGATGATGCAATTTTTTCTTTATGTCTCATATTTAGTGTCGGGGATCTACAGTTTTAGCGTAGTGATTATTTTGGGATAAGACTTGAGTTTTGCGAAATGATTTTAAGCAAAAAACTTTTCAAAATAAAGACAGTGAATTCTGGAGAGAAAACTAATTTCAATGTAATGATTGTGTATTTTCCTATATATTAAAACATTTACTGAGATATTATTTATCTCACTTTTTTTTTTTAACACCATTCTCCTATATCCTAGCTGAAATTCAATAGGTTTACCGCCAGCATCAGCGGCATCGACTCCACTCTTCCACGACATGTGAAATTTATTTACATTTCATTTCGTTGTACTACTCTATTTTAAATTATTGGACCGTATTAATTTATTTCACAAATTCAATTACATCGTAGATGGCTCTAATAGACTACTTACATTTATTCATTTTAATATATTATGATTTAATATTTTACTTATATACATCATTGCATGATCAACTCATTTATTTATTTCTATATTTGTTTAACAAAACCTTCACAAAGAAAACTCTATTAGATGTCTCAAAAAATTCCGAAGGAATCTTTTTCAGGCAGAACTTCTTTGAAAATTTCTAGAAAGATTCACATAGCATCTTGTCATTAAAAATGATAATACCTATATGAGAAAAAAAAATACTTGTTATTGTAAATGATAAACCTTATCCATATTTTTCTTAGATATATGTGTTAAATATAGTATATATCTATATAAATAGATATTTTTATTTAAATTAATAATTATTATCTATATTCTTTTATATCTACTGATAAGAAATATGTAACTATAAAATATAAACCAGAAACATAAAACGGCGTTGGACCAAAAAAGAAAAGGAAATCAGTAACAAAGACATAGCAATTTTATGTGGTTCAATAGAGTAAACTCTGTTTACATCCATGGTGCTCCAGTAACGGAGCCTAAATATTTCATATCAAATTCAGATTTTAATAATTCCTTAACACCTTGAATAACAGAAAGATTAGGACCAGCTAATAACATATCATCCACACACAGAAGTAAATAAATAGAAAAAATCTCATTATAGTCAATACCCTCAACTTGAGTGAAGCCTTTGGAAACTAACCTAGCCTTAAACCTAACAAATTCAGTACTAGACACATCCTCTTTAACTTTGTAAATCCACTTACACTCAACTACCCTGTGATTGCTAGAAGGTTTCACAAGCTCCCATGTTTTATTCAAATGAAGGGACTTCATCTCTTCTATCATAACTTTTTTCCAATTCTTAAAGTGTTTAGACTTAATAGCTTCTATATAAGTCTTAGACTTAGACTCAAAAAGATCTAAAAAAGTAACTAAAGCATAGGCTATATAATCAACAAAAGCTAATCTCTTATTAGGAATTATCTTCCTTTTGGATCTATTTCTTGTAAGAAGATACCCATGAGTAACTACTTCCTTAGAATTTGAACTAGAAAGCCCTTCCTTCTCTAAACTTAACTCTGTTGACTCTAGACTGACTTTAGTACTTTCAAAAGGTTTATCTAAGTTATTCTCCACCTTAGAAAATAACTCTAGCTCTTTAAAGGGCTGACTATCTTGGTTTTCTAACACAAGCTCACTCTGATCTTTTTGTTTACAGGGCATTTTACACTCATCGAAAATAACATCTTTGTTTATAATGACTTTAAACCCTTGACCTTTTTTTACCCAAAGTCTATAACCCTTCATTCCCTAGGGATAACCTAAGAAGACACATTTCAAACTTCTAGGTTCTAGTTTACCTACTGTTTGGTGTGCATAAGCTGCACAACCAAACACTCTAAGCTTACTTTAGTCTGGAACCTTTTCAGACCATATTTGCTCAGGAGTTCTAAACTCTAAAGTAGAGGAAGGGGATAGGTTAACTACGTAAGTAGAAGACATTAAAGCTTCACCCCAAAACAATGAAGGAAGACCAGAGGAGATCAACATACATCTAACCTTATCTAACAAGGTCTTATTCATCCTTTCAGCAACCCCAATTTGCTGAGGAGTATGTTTAACTGTTCTATGCCTAAGGATACTATTAGAGGTGCAGAACTAATCAAACTCCTTATTACAGAACTCAAGACCAGTTTCAGTTCTAAGAACTTTAATAGGCTTACGTACTTGGTTTTCTACCAGGGTTTTCCACTCCCTAAATTTAACAAAGGCTTCATCCTTAGACTTTAAAAGACTTATCCAGACTTTCCTAGAAAAATCATCAACTATGGACATAAAGTAATGTTTACCAGTTTGAGTTTGGACACATGAAAAGCCTCACAGATCAGCATGTACATAATCAAGCATAGATTAGGCTCTATTCACACTCACATTAAAGCTCAACCTATGTTGTTTTTCTAACACACAGTTTTCACAAAAATCTAACTTACTAATTATGTCTTTACCAAAAACATTTATTTTGCTAAGATAATACAAACCATTTTCACTCATGTGAACCAATCTTTGATGCCACAAAACAATATTATCAGCAGAGTCATTCACAGAATCATTTAAATAGTTATTACAGGTATTCATAAGCAATATATATAGGCCATTTCTCTTGATTCTTTTCATAATAGTTAATGAACTTTTAGATGTTTTCATTACACCATTTTTAGTTTTACAAGTATAACCACATTCATTAAGCATGCCAATGGAAATAAGATTTATTTTCAGAATAGGCACATGTCTAACATTAGAAAGAGATTTAACAGATCCATCATGCAATTTAATACTACCATTGCCGACAATATCACCCCGAAACATTATTTCCAAGCATTACATTTCCAGCAGTTATTTCAGAATAATCATAAAAGGCATTAACATTAGGATACATATGAAAAGAGCATCTAGAATCAAGAACCCATTCAAAATCAGTAATAACAGAAGAAGCCATTAATACTTCACAAGAAACAGGATCAGAAGAAACTACAAACAATTCACCATAAAGACTTTTATTGTTACCATTTACACTCTGCCCCTTTTCCCTTTTCATCTCTCTTTCTTTTGTAACAGTTCTTCATTAAATGACCTTGTTTCTTACAGTAGTACCAAAGCCTATTACTGTTACTATTGCTTCTGTTATTATAGTTACTAAAACTATTATTGACTTTTTACCTAGAATTACTTCTTGAATTAAACCTGTTCTTTTTTAAATTACTATTTTAATTAAAAGGCCTCCCTCTGACAAACAAACCCTCATTTTTAACTTCTGTTTTGAACTCTAAATCACTTAGTATATCTCATACACTTAGTAAATCACTCAGTATATCTCATACAAATGAAGAACAAGGGAAGAAGACGAAGAGATTACACATAGCTTCTCTCACTATTCTTTCTCTAGAAAACTCTAGAAATTACACATAATGAATCATCACAATGTGAAGATGCATATAACTGAAACAGTGCTTGGTGCAATCAGATGGTCACGAAGTAGCCACGTGGAGTAATCTCAAAAGCCTCAGATAATCAACCGACTCCAAGTGAAACGCACCGTATCATTAAAGGAATGCACAATGTCAACACATTAAATCTGTAACAGTAGCAATTAAGAGTAATAACAACAGTAATTAAAGAGAGTAATAATAACAACTATGATTCAGGATTAGTAATTAACATCTATCTTTCAAAAAAATAACAACTATATGTTAACGTTTTCTAAATTTATCAATAGTTTTGAGAATGTTGCCAACTTTTTAAAACCATATATATTTCGAATTTATCTACTTAACACATTTTTTATTTTTATGTTTCAATTTGTAAAATGATAATAAATGTACTTATGAGATTGTTTCCATTGGAAACATTCTCAAAAATACTGAACAAGCCATATTTTCCAATCGAATATCAGTTTTCAACAAATTTGTTGACATATACAAAACAATAATAGTTTTAAAGATGATATATGTTAAACCTTGATATCAACTTTTTGATTAATAAACTGATAACAATTTTTATAACAAATATACTAATTTGTATTTATTATTTTTATTGTCTTAATTAATGTAAAAATTATATTATAAGGTTATTAGATTATAAATAAATTTATAGAAACAATAATACTAAATTATCCAAACGTATTAATTATTATCAGATTAAAGAATTAAATATAAAAACTCAAACAAAGATAACATGCTCCTGATGGAATTACCACTATTGAGAGAAATTCAAACTCTGTATCGATTTTGAGAAAACTTTTGAGGAAAGAAAATATTAATGATAGGAAATTGAAAACGACAGGGAAAAAAAAGTTGCTGACAATTGCTCGGAAAAAAAAAAAAAGAAAGAGAAGAGAATTTGTGGCCAAATTAGTGAAGAAATTTGGTAGAATTGAACAATTCGAACTCTTTGATTGCAAAACTTCAAATTTGTGAGAGAGAGATCGAAATTGCTTTATATACTTTAAACAACTCATTTTATGTGTGAACAAAACAATTTAGAGATAAAATTTACAAAACAAAGTCCAACACTCCAATGAAAAATGTGAAAACGTAATTCACGTAACAAAGTCCAATGCATGAAAAATAAAATAATTTAAAAGATTGGCTCTACCAAATTTTAAACCCATACCTTAAGCTTTGATACAATATTCAACCAAAACTCGAATCATTCGATTTTAAAAATTCAAACTTGTGAAATGTGAATTGAAATTGATTTATATATTTTAACATATTATAATTCAAAAATAGAATTTTCATATGAATTATATAGTATAATAATACTGTCTATCAACGCATATGATGTTGTGAATAATAATCTAGCCGGCTAGATATCATGGTTACACCTAGGCCAATTTTGCCCTGAAGAAGAATATCGTATAGATAAAAGGAATGACCCAAGCCCAAACCAGACTTCGAGACTTGATTATGGACAATTTTTGACCCTTTTAATTTATTCCCTTGTAATTGTACAAGAAATTAATAGTTCTCTTTTGGGTCAATCTTTCGCCAATTGTCAAATGCCCCATTCGGGTCATGGATATACAATGTAAATGAAAATGTCTAACTAGTAATTAAATTAGCACCCATATTTTTCTTTTTTCTTTTTTTTTTCTTTAAAAAAAAAGAATTTTGGAGATAGAATATAAACTTTCACCATATTAGCCTATGAAACTCTACAGTAGAAAACAACTTTTTGTGCAGTGTTAAAGCCTAGCTCACTTGTGGAAGCTTGTTACCTTATGGAAATTAAAGTAGGAATTTGTTGTAAAATAGAGGAATGAGACACAAGATACGAAATCCAATTAAGTACAAGGCTGTCTCTATTGCCTTCTAATATACAGACTTTGAACCTCCAAATATTATGTCTATAATTACTATATAAAATTTAAAATTCATTTTCATGAGCTAAAAATTAAGGGGGGAAAAAGTAATTTCATTTCATTGAACATGCTTTCGTAGTCAACATTCCTGTTACTAGCTCTTCATAGGACCAACCATATGTCATCCTATATTGTACACTACTTAAAAGAAACAAAAAAGCTTATTTTCATATCTATGATTGGAAAGAGAGAAAGAGATATTTAAATAAATCCTTTATATTTATTTAACGTCCTTGAGTAAGATATATTAATGGTTTTGGCTTCTAATACCCTTACTCAAAATTAAGCTCTCTTTTTTTGCGTGTGGCAGAATAATAAGACCAATAAATACATACTCAATACCCCAAAGTCACTGTCCAAGTAAATGGAGCATGCATATGTCGTATTATAGTGGAAGCGTTTTTGAACATCTGTTTTGTTTTTTACTCTCTTTTTCTCCACATCTTCATTGTCAGTTGACGCGGCTTTCTCGGACTTTGACCTAAAAGAATTTGCAAAACCCCTTAAGAAATAAAATATAAAGGCAAATCAAGTTTAGTACGAATTAATGTTGTAGCTGGGTGTCATTTTCGGCCTGATCATCAAATGTATGGAGTTCATAGCTTCTTGGACTATATATATATATATTAGTTTTCCAACTTTTTTTCTCTCTATTTCTCTCTCTCTTGAGTTGGTTGGCGGTTGATTTATGATATAAGTACGTAAAAAAATGAATTGGATATAATTAAAGACTGGCCAAAACTTGATGTAGGGCATTATATACTAGTCGAACTATACAAAACAAAAAAGAATGTCAAACACTAAGCTTTGGTGCATTTGTCAAATATAATGAAAATCAATGTCAAAGCCACTGAGTTGGATAAAGATCTAGAGATAAGTGTTTTACTTTATTTGCAATTCTCTTTCTCTTCAAAACAAAGATATTTAATTCCACGATCAAAATTACATGATTAAAAGCATATATAGCTTTAGCTGCCTCTGCTAGCCCTATCGTCCACGTGTTTTCCATAAAATAAAATAAAAAGAAAAACAGAGTAATATATATTGCCGTCTCTCCTCTTTATATATATGAACTTATACATTATCGTCTTTTCCTCTCTTTATATATATTACATCTCACGTTTGAAAATTCCGGATAAAATCCGTCGTGAATAGAAATCCGAAATAAAGAAAATTTAAAAATTTCAGACATGAGAAAAATTATATATATATATATATATCTATATTAAAAATTCTGTATTTACGGATATGTTAATTTTATTAAAAAATAATTATGTGGTAAATGTTAAAGAGAATTAAAGTAAAAAAATCAACTTATAAATCAGTAAGAGGTATCTATTATAATATTGCGATAAAATATCTTAACTAGCAGAGATAGATGCTGATTACTGACAATAGGCCGTAGATTGTGGAATTCAAAAATACTGAATAAAAGCCTCATTTTATATATATATANTAAAAAAATATGAAAAATATTATATATCATCAGTAATGAATATTATTATTCTATGTGATAATGATTTCATGTCTAGATGACATCAAACATATTTATTATAAACTCATAAAATTTATTGCCATATAGGACAATGACAATCACCACTAATGACATATAGCTGAACTCAAAAAGTATATATGCATATACTAGTAATACATATTTCTATACATATAAACATTTAGCAAAACAAGTTTCTATATATATATATATATGAACAACTTCATCCATCTCTCACATGTGCTTTTGAGTACTCCTTCCGCTAGTGGCCAAAGTGCGGGACTTATCTTCTATTATGATAAGCACTTGTTAAAGTTTTTGTAATTGACTTTCTGCAGAAGCTATTAAATATATAAAGTAAATATGTATTGACCAAAGTAGTTGAGGAAAAAAAAGGAAGAAAAAGTGGGCCAATCGACAATTTATAGGAGTTCCTTTGGGACATTCCAAAATCGTGGGTCGGTTCTAATTTATAATCTCTCTAACTCGCTTAGAGAGGAACTGAAAAAACAAACAATATCTCATTCATATTCCACATACAATATATAAAGAGACAAGAATTTCCCTTCATTAGTCAAACTCATGTGGCCCTAAAAGCCCCCTCAAAACCCTCTCCTTCATGCCTTACGAAACTACAACATATATTTGTTCCCTTTTAGTGGGACTCCTGGCCCACGCTATGGGTAACCATCCAATGAAGACTAGAGCGTGTAGGTCCCGCATTGGACGAGTCAATACTTGAAAAATAATAATGGTCCATGCAAATTGCACCATGCAGCTGAAGCTGGGGTAACCCCCCACTCCTTCCTTTCGGAAATCTTACGGCACTATCTTGTGTTTTGATGTACTACGATTGTTATTGTCATACGATTGGCATCTTTGAATGGTTTTCATCATCCTTTTTTTCTTTTCATTCCAATTCTTTAGGTCCGCACGCCATTCTAGCTAGCTTGGACATATACCACAGAAATTATAGCCCAATTAAAAATATCATAATTCTTCATCAGTGTACTTTTCAATATATAAATATACACACATATATTTTCTATTATTTGGGAATTTCAAATGGAATTCCACTGAATTGTCACTAAATGCATGTTTTAGTGACAAATCTAAAATATATTGTGGTTGATTATGTAGTTTAACAACAAATCTATCACTAAAAATAAATTTTTAGCAACAATGCAGACAAAAAATTTGCCCGTAATATTTGGATATTAATAAACCTGCTATATATAGAGACACACACATATATATATATATATAAACATAAATACATGAATTCTCTTATCAATTTTGATGGAATACCAATATCGAAAAGTGGATTGGAATGTAGTTATATATATTCACAACTCCTTCCATGTGTGGGCAGAACAAAGTGGGATGAAACCCACGGAACAATGCCCAGCACATGAAAAATAAAATAATTTGAAAAAGCTAGCCTATGAGGCTATGAACTAGTACCTTTAGCAATGATAACAATATTGAACTACAACCTGGACCATTTAATCTCAAAAGTCGTTGTAATATATATAACTCAGTTCTGATCCACCTTTCACAAGTTCAAGCTTTTGATATGTTTTTGGTTCAATATGTTATCAAAACCAAAAGACTTAGTAGTTACATGTTCAAAATTTAACAAATTCAACCAAAAACAAAAATATATAAATAGACCTAAAATGAGCCTAAAAAAAGCTATAATAAAAATGCAAATGTAAGGATGCAAGCTGACTTACATGTGAGTGGGAATATTAAAAATAAAATATAAAAGACTCGATGATCCACTTCTTATCAGCTTAAGCTTTTGAGACAAGTTGTAATTTAACATGGTATGAGAGTCAAAAGAAGAAACTCAACAACTCTATCCAAAAATAAAAATATTTCTATGGACCCAAAAAGAGCCTAAAAGAGGCTTGGTAAAATATGAACATGTAAAAATCTAAACATGTCTATATGTGAGGGAAAGTATTAGAGATAAAATATAAAAGAGATGATAATCCACATTTTATTAGCTTAACTTTATGGAATTAGGGTAATTCAACATGATACTAGAGCCAAACATGGTATCAAAGCCAAAAGATTTAGCGAGCGATCATAAGTTTGAAGCTCAACAACTTAATCCAAAAATAAAATAAAAAATATTTATATTGGCCCAAAAAGAGCCCAAAAATGCCAAAACCAAAAAAACACATGTAATTATGTAAGGACCCAAACGGGCGGGGTTTGCATGTGAGAATATTATTAAATATAAAATATAAAAGAGATGATGATTAAATTTTTATTAGCTTAAATTTTTTAAATTAGTGGTAATTCAACAAAGTACTAAAAATTGTCATTTTTCTAACTAGGTTTTTTATTTTAAATCGCTAATAATGTTAATATGTTTACACCAAAACATATTCTCAACATTTCTTAAATCTAGATATACATATATTTACGACTCTTAATAGCTCTCATTAGCATTAATGTTTGGTTTGATGTCATGATCTTATGAAGACTCAATCAAATACCTCTCAACAAATTCACCAAAAAAAATTAATAATAATACCCATTTAAAACTTCAAGTATTTAGTGTGAAATGAAATATATATTGTCAACACATTCACGCATAAGCACAATTACTATATATGCTCCATGAATTCATGCATTTTTAAGACATAATATGCGTGTTAGTTTAATTGCATCAGCCTAAAAATATAGAGATCATAGATCCATGTTTTACCCTTCATAAGTTGTCCTCAGACAATCATATTAGCAATTTATAACTTTGGATAAAATTAACAGTTAAATTCTTTAACTCTCTTTAGGTTGGATTAATTTAAATATAATTTGATTATTTTGGTTTCAAAAACAACATTAATTTTCTATCATGTTTTAAAAAATCATCATTTTTCTCCCATATTATTTCACTGTTCCAATTAATATCATTTATATATCCTAAAAGGTGTTAAATTGCTAAAAGAACCTAAAATTAAATAAATTGGAATCAGTTCTAATTAATTTTCAAATGTCCAAATGAAATATTTTTTATAATTAATTAATTTGAGGTGGAGGTGTTCCATTGCACACATGGTTGACCCAAAGGAAGAATATGTAATAAATACAAAAAGAAAACAGTAAAACAACAAAATGCATGCACCAACAACATATATGGAAATTGTTTACCAAAAAAAAAACAATATATATATGGAAATGACCGCGATTATGTGTAGGACGTCACAATAGTTTATATGTATATATACACCATCAAGACAAAAATTGTCGACCCTCTAATTAAATTTCACTGTCTCTCTGTAGGAAATGTTAATTTGTCACGTGGCCATGAGGAATCAATATTGAATAATGCTGGTTCACCTAGCTAGGTAGGATAAAAAGAAAAAAAAATTGTAATCACACCACAAAACTTTTAAACAATTGTTATTCCTTATGAATTTAAATCTTATTCATTAATTAGAAATTAAATATTATTTAAAAAATAAAATAATAATATTTTTTATTATAAATAATATTATTTATTATTAATAAATATTATTCTAATATATATATATACACTCATAAAAAGAGAAACAATCAGGACTCAGATATCCTCTCCTAATCTAATTTGTACATAATTTTTTTTTTACCATCTAATGACATACGCAATAAGCAGACAATAGATTATGATTTTTTCATATAAAGCTTTAAATATTAATATTAATAAAATAGGCCCTTTCGGATTTAATAAAAATATACTCTCTAAAATAAATTGTAAAAAAATATAATAGCTTATATTTTTTTTACAAATACTATAGTCTGGGTATCTTTGTTTTTATAAAATGAAAATTGTAATTAACAACATATTATTAGCGGCAGCTTTGTCAATAATATGTAAAAAAAAAATAAATAAATAAATAAATAAAATTTTGTTGAAAATAATTTAAATAATTTAAAAATTAGAAAAGTATTAGACAAAATTAAATGAGGAGAAGATTCTTGTCTGTCCAATTAATATTTATTGGGAGCACATTCATCTTTATCTCTTCCTCAAAAGAAATTAAACCCAAAACAAATAAAAATAAAGTAAAAAAACAAAGGCAATTTCTGGCTTTTCATGAAAAAGCGAAAGCTTTCGGCAATGGGGCTTGATGGAAAGATAGTATTCTTTTGCCATGAGAAGAAGGTCCTCAAAACTCGATAAGGTAAAAGCAAAGCATATGCAGCGGCCACTGCCCCAGCAGCCTCCTTTCACTCACTATTTAAGAGATAAGGGCCACAAACACACACATAATAATAATCCAAAAAAAGATGAAAGCAGCCTCACCAAATTAAGTGGACACTACCGGACATCCCAAGTGGGCACTTTCAAAAGCAGCCTCACCAAATTAAATAAAAGAAAATCAGCAAAATGTAAATAATAATAATAATAATAATGTGGACGTATTTTGCTTGTTTGGTTTTTGATTTGACATTTATAAGGAAGAAAAATAGAACTGATGCCATTGCCAGATTTAGGTATGCCTCTGGTTGGATCCTTAAGCAGTTTCTATTTTTTTTTTTTAAATGGATATATGAAGGAATTTTTCTTTATTTTTACCTACTTTTATTTGGTTCCCTTTTTTGTTGAATTCTAAGGTGCATAATCCACACTGCTAATTCCACCAATTGGGCGGTTTAATTATTTTGCTATGTTTGATTCAATTTATTTTTAATATCCTTTGGAAAATGGGGTTCTTTTTGTGCACATTATAAAATGATGCTACTGGTGTACTACCAAGTTAACCAAAAAAAAAAAAGTTAACCAAAAGGTCGATTTGGATTCGAGACACTTGTCCTTGTCTCAACACTATTTACTAAATAAAAAAATCTAAAAAAAATATACTAATTTATGGGAGGACAAATGGTCTGTGTTTATTCGATTCCAAGTTCAATAATGATGGAGGAGACAATGATGGTTTTGATATTCTTTTGAATTTCTATCAAAATTATCGTTAAAAATTAATTATGATGAATTTATCGCTAAAATAAATATCGGCGATGAAACTGTTATAAATTGTAATCGATAACAGATTTTAATAACAATTCTGATAATAATTTCGTATCATGATGGTAGAATTTTCCATCAAAATTATTTTTATTTTTACTAACATCTACAACAACATTGTTTGATGCACTCCTATCAACAACATCAATTTTTAATTGACAAAATACAAAT
The DNA here is from genome assembly GCA_003254975.1 of Ochetophila trinervis. Taxonomy (NCBI): domain Eukaryota; kingdom Viridiplantae; phylum Streptophyta; class Magnoliopsida; order Rosales; family Rhamnaceae; genus Ochetophila; species Ochetophila trinervis. The sequence goes on from QANX01004780.1 coordinate 142,197, forward strand.
ATTATTAAAGCTTTCACTAGGTGGTGGACTATACAAAACATTTTCTTGAATATCATTAAGAGCTTCACTGTTCACCTGCTCTGAATACAACAACCCATTTGACGGTTTATGATATGGAATTTACAACTTGTACATGCCATCCTCAACAAGTCCTCTTAGAACAACCAATCTCATGAAACGTCTTTAATCAAATAGTGAGTATCATTAAATTCAACAATGACATTGTTATCCACAGTTAGCTTTGAGATAATATATTTTTATCGATTTGTAGAACTAAAACACCTTTTAGCAGAAAAATATGGACAATTAAACAATGAATAAGTGTATCAGCTATACTCAGTGATTTCAAGTCCTTTGCCCATTGCCAACAAGAAGTTTGTTGTTTCCACTATATTCGAATTGCTGAATCAGGTTACCACCATCTGAGACACATCCACCATCAAGGTACCAGTTTGGACCTCCAATTAGTACATGTGTAGTTGCAAAGTTGGCGGATGCTTGACCACTAGTTTTACCAAACAAACCAGCTCTATTCATGTTATATTCACCATTGTTCTTATGTAGATTCTCACCAACTGAATTAGTGGACTCAGAGCTACCATTTTATTTTTTATATTTTTTTATATTTTTGTGAATGAACTCAGAGCTACTTGGAAGCATTGACAGTGAGTAAGTCAATGATGCAGCACGGCATGGTGAGAAAGATAAAAGATCTCACAGATACATGCAACGATAATCTAACTCTATTGATACGCTCACGGATACCACAATCAAAAATTAAAAAAAACTTGTTGATTCCGCATAATACCAAAAAATTGAAAAGTAGGAGTACAAACTCTCAAAAAATTTATTCATATAAAAATGTGATATCTAATTACAGAGAAAACCTTAAATACAAATGAAAAAGTCCCAAAAGAAATTCTCAAAACGCAACTAAATTGCAAAAATGGAAAGTAATAAAAATCAGCCTCACCAAGACAAGCATCTATCTTTGAGCCTGTCCTCTCGCCTATCTTCGTTCCTGACTGCCTCGGCTGCAAGATTCCAACCCAAACAGCGAGCAAGATAGGTGCATGTCATTGCACCTATCATCGATTTTGCTGCTACATTGAGATCTCAAATATACATGCAATGATAGTTTAACTTTGTTGATTCACTCACGAATGTCAAAATCAGTGATTAAAAACTTGTTGATTCCGCATAATACTAAGAACATCAAAAAGAAGAGAATGAACTCTCAAAAAAAAATTGCTGTCTAATCACACAAAGAAAACCTTAAATACCATTGAAAAAGTCCCAAAACAAACCCTACAAACTCAACTAAATCACAAAAATGGAAAATAATAAAAATTGGCCTAGCCAAGACAGGCATCTGTCTTCGAGCCTAACTTCCTTTGCCACAAGATTGCAACCTAAACAATGAGCAAGACATGCACCTGCCATCACACTTGTCGTCAATTTTGCCGCTACATCTCACATATACATGCAACTGCAATTTAACTCTCTTGATTTGCTCACAAATACCAAAATCAAAAGTCAAAAAGTTATTGATTATGCAAAATACCAAAAAAATTGAAAAGAAGGAATATAAACTCTCAAAAAATTTATTTATAAAAGCTAATATATTTATTTATAAAAATTTGTATGAAATAATACGCACCTAAGAGCTTTGAGACGCCAAAGATATTGTACACAAATTTTTTTTCCTTCTTCTTAAAGCATATCCACTGTTAAATCTTTGAAGTTTTTTTTATGCTTTATTTTTTCGGCTAGCCAAACTGTAAATTTTTAGATTGGAAACAGACTTAAATTGTCATTTTTGATTATATTTATAATTTTCATTATTTTGTCTACAATCTTCCCTAGTCAAACTTTATAAATAAAATGAGACTCACAATCTTAGTCACATCTGTCATTAATTTATTTTTAATATTTTTAGAACTCACCAATAATAAATATTAAAATTAAAAACTTTAATAAAATTAAAAATTAAAAGCTTGAATAAAATTTAAAAAATTAAAATTTAAGTTAAAGAAAAAGTTAAAGTTAAATTTTAATAAAATAATTCAATACAATACAATAATGTTTCAAACATCATATTAAATACACATTTAAGACAATTTTACACCAAACACATAAGATGTATTATACAATACATTACAACATAATACAATATATTACAATATAAAATAAAACAATTATAACGTACCAAACGAAATACTTAGGATGTTGAAACAGAGTAAACTGAGCATTCATTCCACCAGAAGAAACTCCATTGAACCAAAACTAATATTACTAGGATTATAGTTATTTTGAAATCTTGAGTTATGAAAAACTAAATTGCTTGTATTGAAATAGCATACATTTGTAGTGCGGCCATTTCTTTCACAAATTTAGGGTTGAGGTTTCCAATTCCTTCCACCTCTGCCTTTACTACATTCTTTTCAATAATAACTTCCTTTAGAATCATAATAAGCATGAAAAACTAGTACTACTACATCATTAACCCAACAACCATGAAATAAGTTGTTTCCATATGACTTTCTTAGAAGGTAGGAGATGTATGATGTTCCTGACAGTCGTGATCATGATAGTCTTTATCATGATGTTTCATGTAGTGATGGTTATGATAATGATGATGATGATCGATATGGTAATGATGTTGATGATGTTACGTATGGTGAAAATGTTGAACAATATGATGATATTCAACATGAAAGTCCTTTTGTTAACAATATGAACGTTGATAGTCCACATAATGTTATCTCCAAGGTTGACGAAGGACATGTTGAAACAGTTACATGAGAGCAAAATAAACCCCCGAGGTTCCACCTACAGTTTGTTGTTCGCCACTTCCTCCAATCTCACTTTATGAGTTTGCCTCATCAAGCAATGTGATTACATTTAAGAAAGACCAAATGTACGCAAGTAAAGAAGAGCTTAAAACGAAGTCGAGCATTCATGCAATCAAGAATAATTATGATTTCAGGATGAAAAAATATGACAATGAGGGATTTAATTCTGCATGTGTTGATAATAATTGTTCATTGAAACTTTGTGCAACCCTGATATCCAGAAATGCATTATGGTCAATTAGAGTGTATGTCCTAACTCACAGTTGTAGTTTCAGTATTTATACATCTTGATCATCTACAAGCTAGTAGTTTAGTAATTGGAAAGATGTACCAATTCAAGTTACTACTATTGGACATAAATTAAAACCAAAAAAATTAATTGACAACATACATTGAGAGCTTAGGGCAAACATGAGCTATGAAAAATCTTGGACGGCTAGAAAATATTCATGGGCAAATGCATATGGGACTCCCAAGAGTCGTATGCAAAGCTACCACTATGGTCTAATGTTCTGAAATCAACCAATCCTGGCTTATTTACTCGCATTAAGACGGACTCGAAAAATATATTTGAATATTACTTTATGGTCATTGGCACTTCCATTTCGAGAGTTTCAGCATGTACAACATGTGTTCGCTGTGGACGAGACAATCTTTAAACATAAATATGATGGTGTATTGTATGTTGCAACTTGTTTAGATGAGAACGAGCAGCTTTATCCGTTAACATTTGGGATCATACCAAACAAGAATGATGCATCGTATTTGAGGCTATTTTTGAAGTTTAAGAAAGCCTACGAAGATCGCGTTGATCTAGTATTAATCACTGATAGACATCCAAGCTTTGTGCTTAAGGTTAATTTTTTCCGATGCATCATATAGATACTGCTCATACCACCTATGACAAAATATGAAGGCGAAGTACCCAAGATTCGAACATCATATTTGGAAGAGTATAAAAGTTATTACTACTTAGCTTCCAGAGCTTATCTTATTGAAGACGTAGATATTTATTTGGGGATGTTGTGTGAGCTGAGCAAGGAATGTTATCAATATACTATGGAAGCGAATCCACCAAAATAGGCCCATGCATGTTCTACAAGTAACATCTTTAGTATCATGACCACCAACATGGTTGAAAGCATGAAAGCTCGTTTCAAAGATGCTAGATCAGATCCAATCATTCCACATGTTACGACCATAAAAAAGTTTTTTTGTAAAACATAGCAAGGAACCACACGACTAGTTTGCTACGGAGCCAATGGATATGTCATTTAGAAAAACATAATGAAAATGCCTCATCTCTTTGCATGGTTGCTGCAAGCTTATACGAGTTTAAGGTACACGAGGGTGATCTAATTGGGTGGCCAATTTGTGAGACAAAACATGCTCATTTCATGTGTTCATGCTTGATAGGTACTCGTGTATCTTTGTAGTTTGTAGAGATCTCAACATAAATGTTTGTGGTTTGTGCGATCTTTTCTACTCAGATGGGACCCTATGTAATGGTTACTCCGAAACTATCCATCCATTATATGATCCAGAATAATGGCATGCATCTGATGTAGTCTTTGCTAGGGTTGTACTTCCACCTAGATTTCATAGAGGGCTGGAAGGCTTAGGGTACACTTGTATTTTATCTCAAGGTGAAGACCGCAATGTTAAAAATGTGGATGGTGTAAGCCTACTAGTCATAATAGAAAAGTATGTACATTCTCTATAGCAGTTAAGAGCACCATAGAAAGGTAGCGAAGATCTCAGTGTCAAAATGGTATGCTAGATTTGAGTACTAGTACCTAGAGATAACCAATGTTACATTTTGTGTACTTGTTATATTGAATTAAATTGACTTGGTATATTTTATGTATTGAATACCTACTTTAATATAAGGATTTTATAATGTTTACATGTTATATTGAAATGAATTGAATTGGATTATTTTATGTACTAAACACCTAATTTAATATAATAATTTTTCTATAAGAACCTACATTATGCGCATTTCTATTAACAATTTATAATTTACATTTGCTAAACATTACAATTTAATATAACTAGTACTCCAAACTAAATTTCTATGCATACAGCTCTAGAGCATACTTTTTTTGCATGTGAATGATTTTGCTTTGGGGGACCTTCGATTGTAACCCAACATATTTGTTCTCGATCCATCTTAATACACATGTTGCGGCCCTCACTGCATTAACAAATTAATTGATAAAATATTTATTACATGAATATAACGGAATACAAAATGAAATGTATACTTAGGATATGGATTGTTATGCCAATGGGGCATCCACTCGATTGATCAAGAATGGCTTTACAAAGTTGTCCAAATCTAGCCAATTTTTATGGATATCAAACGCCTTCATAATCCCTGGGATGACCACTTGTAGGTACTTGGCCATGGTTTCCTTGTAGGCACAAGAAGAAGGCATTCAATGAAGCCACTGTCTCTTTGTATAACGAATTCCCCTATGGGTACTTGTTATACTTGTCCAAATCCTCAAAAAGACTAACAAATTGCATATCAATGATTGAAAAACAAATTGTGACTTTGTATAAAATAAGTCCCTTATGGGAACTTTTTAAACTTGTCCAAATCCTCAACAGATTAAAAAACTGCATATCGATGTTGCTTTTGTGGGTGAGTCATAGGAATTCATTGTTAAGGAAATGCAATAGGGTCATCTTGACAACATCTTTTTAGTTATCGTAATTTCCTTTATCAAATAAATCACAAATCTCGTCTTTACCGATCAAAGGTTAATTTGTTCATGCATTAGGTTTGGATTTTCGTTGTGATTATTTTTTGAATAGCCAGGTTGACATTGTTCTCATATGGACGCGTACTGAACTTCAACCCTATCATTAAAGCAAAATCTTGTTCAGTAAACCGCGCACTAGTACGGCCAAAGTTGAACTCCATGACCTCCTTGTCATCGCATTTCACCATGCTTAGTCCTAAAAGTTGAACAAAGTGGCCTTGATGCAATACCTTCTGCATATTGTGGAATGGCCAAGGAAGGTCTTACTGAACTTCTAGATCTACTCCACTATAAGCTTGCTCTTTATACTCTCCATGGCGAGGAATGCGTGGCTATACGATGAAATCTTCACTAATTCATCACCATCAACAAATAGGCACTTCTGAACTTTCATAATACCTTATCATAAATCAGAATTCATAAGAAAATCTGAATGCAAAATTAAAGTTTCCTGCCCATAGTCATAACATAAAGGACAATGTGAAACCTGCCTATATTTATAGAACACTGCCTTTAGAAATGCAGGTTATATTCACAAGGGAAGGGTGTCAAATAGAAAGGCCATAAATTTCTTTCTAGAACTTTGCTCCTGTTATAGAACACTGTCTTTAGTAAGGCTAAGGTTATAACTAAAGGACACTGCCATTGGTTATATGAAACCACATGTGGCCTAACACATTGTCTTTAGTAAAGGTGGTGTGTTTAACTAAAGGGTGATGTTCATTTCACAAAATTATATGAACACTGCACTTTGGCCATCCACACCGCTCTTAGTAAGGCGGTGTATTTAACAAAATGATGATATTCATTTCATAAAAGTATATGAATACTACCCTTTGAACAACCACACTATTCTTTATAAATGTGGTGTGCTATGAAAAAAGGCTAGGTTCACACTTGCATTTTCACACAAGTAGAACCTCGCCCTATGGTTAAACAAATAAGGGCAGGGGAGATGAGTAAGGGCGGTGTATATTTATAGGGTTCATTCAAGGTCCAAAATTTAAATTATATGCTGTAAATGCCAATTTCCAGCAAACTTCTAGTCTACATGCATATTCTAAACACTCTTAAACAAGAATGTAACAAATTGAAACAAAAAGAAAGGCTAAACCCTAACCTCTTAGATGGTTTAAGAATTTAGGTTTCAACTTAATTCTCCTTTAGGGTCTCCATCGATACTGGATTAGGTTGCTCAAAATTGAAACATTTCAATGCTCGCCCTTGGGTGTTTCTTTCAAAGTTTTGATTATTCTCATTTGGATTTTTGGCTTTGTTTTCCATGGGATTATTTTTTGTACGTTTTTTGGTGGATTTTTTGGTGCTTTTCACATTTTGGCTCTTCTAGTGGTGGCCTTGATCCTCTCTTGGGTTTTCATTTTGGTATCAAGAAAATAGAGGTTGAGAGTGAAAGAGATCATATAAGAGGGCTTGTATGCAGATGGTGAGAGAAGAGATTCAGATCAATGGTACAATATGTGCGTCGTGGGTCGGAGAGAAAAGTTTATGAGGTAAAGGGTTTTTTAACTTTTTCAAAAGAAAGGATCAATGGGTGAAATGTGTGGCTGGTGAAGTGGTGCACATAAATAATTTAAAAGAAAAAAGGTAGTGGGCATGGATATTTAATCCATGTCACCGATAGGCATCAGTACAAAAATCCCACTAGTTTTTCTCCCTTACGTTGCATCTGGTGAACTCGAGCTCACCTTTTTATTCTTTTGGTTTGCTTCACGTGAAATTGCTTGACCTAACGTAATTACAAGTTTTCTCACTCATTGTTGTGCTTGTTGCTCATGTTGTGGGTTTCTGGTTGTGTGTTACCGTGGGTTTCCAAATATGGGTTTTTTTCAACAAATGGTGATGTTGAAGTTAAATTGATGCATGCATATGGTTGCAAGTTTCTATAAGATAAAAATGGTAGTGAATGGGTAGAAATCAGGGTCCAATACCCCAGAAAATCTAGTAAAAACGGTGAGAGCCTGTGAGCTTGGTATTTTGATATAGGTTTTGTTTTACAGTGGACACTACAACAAATTGTACCTTGAGCTTCGTCAGAAATGAAGGGACAAATAACAAGACCAAAATCATTCGCCATGATGGTTAAAAATCATGAAAATCATGGTTATTTTTAGTAATTTTTTAGAATTGGAAATTTTGAAAAATTCTCTTTTAAACCTATTTGAGTTTTAAAACATGCTTTTCAGAAGTATGGGCTAGACTTGCAATAGTTTAAAGCCTTGAGGACTTTCCATAATTTTCTGAAATTTGGGATTTTAGAAAATTATTTGGATTTGAATAATGACATGAAAACTAATTTGATTTGAGAAACCATTTGAAAAATGATTTTTGATACAATAAGAGGAATATCGATGCCATTGATATGATATGAGATGCGATGGCATAGGAACGTGCTTATTGATATGAGATGTTGAGATAGATGTGCACTAATGATGTTGTCCTCTGCTATGCTCACACCGGGAGAGGGATATAATAGACAAGAGAGAGACGATAAGTTTTTTGCCTCAACCCTTCTAGGGTGCTGGAAGGTTAGGATGAGTTGACACCCCTTCCCCCAACCTATTTATACGTTCAAATCGTTGAGGGTCATTTAGCACAACAATATAGTGTGGCACATGTTTTATTGAGTTTGATGTATTTTTATAAGAGATCTGATTTTTTAAATGATTTCACAATAATTTGATGGTGTAACCCAATGACAGAGTCATAAACAATAACTTAAGGATTTGTAATGTTGATTACAATGGTGATCTCATAACATGATTAATTAATTCAATGGCGACTGTTGTGGAGAAAATTGATAAATCACAAATGAATGAATCAACAAGTAATAAAGTAGTTTTTTATGAGAAAACTGATATCGATCCCACAAGGAATAATGTCTCTAGAATTGAAGTTAAACCTATTATTAATCAAATTAATAAAAGTAAAAGAATGTTTTGATCGTTATTGAGTAGCAAAGAAATAATTAAAAGAAAACAATTGTAAAAACAAATCAAGGCAGAGAGAGTAATTATTGAAAAGTTCAAAGGTTTGATGAAACAAGGATTATGACTTCACAACTATTACTCTTATTTAGCCCTAATGCATGATAAATTCATAAGGTTAACCTGCCTTTGACCAAAAGTAACTAGAAGTTTATTCCTCAATGCATTCTAGTCTAGCAAACACAAGGTATTTAATTATCCCTAATCTAAATACCAAAATTTAAGCCCTAAGACATACAAACCCAATAAGCTCTTGTCACTAAGGCATGCAATATTCCTATAACCATATATTTCATTGCCCATCAATATTATATCCTTTATTCTTAAGCCAATATAATACTATATCTATCCACCTTTTCATGGAAGCATTAAGAACTACAATGAAATATTAACCATGAATATGAATTAAAATCAAACATGCATTAAAAACTAAATAGTCATAATAGGACTACATATATCAAATAACAAAAAGAATAAAGAATAGAGAATAGAGAAACAAATCCAATAGTTGATGGTTGCCGAATTTCTCCTCCAATCTTCCTTATTTTGCTTCTCCAAAATATGCTTCAAGAACAAGGTTGAAATCCTCCACAAGTGCTAGCTGAAAATCTCCTTTGCTCTAGAACTAGTGTGTAGCCGAAATCTCCTTTGTAGAAACCATCAAAACTAATAAAAAAGCCTAAAACTCCAAACCTTAAAACCTAAACTTGCCGTGTAACTTGATTTGTGAAAGAATTGTGAATATGTGAAGAAGTGAATGAATAATGCTTCAAGGTGCATGGTATTTATAGGAAATGTTCTACTAGTTAAACTAGGAAAACTCTAGAGTTATTATCTAACCCTAGATCTAATTCAAATCTAATAGGAGATAATATATTCACAATCAAATCTCCCATAATTCTTTCATATGGCCGGCCCTCTAGTGTTATTTAAGTCATTGGTGCCTCACATTCACACTTAGATAAGAAAACAATCCAAATCTCTTTAGGAATCCAAAATTCTCTCTAATTCTAGTTCCTTCTCTAATTATTATTCCAATTAATATAATTAGAATAATATGAACTCACATGTGGCATATGAAGTGGAATTAATTGTATACCTAGCCGGAGAGTGATGATGTGGCAGTCCATGCATAGGTGTCATCCTAGTAGGCAAAAATACTTTTCTTTTATATCTTCAATGTGCATTAGGAATATTCCAAGTACACTTTTTATGTCTATCAACAACTAAATAACCCATGTATTTTATAAAATGTTTGAATCACAAAACTTGACTGTTTTATATGTTTTTATCTAAAAGAAATGGAGACAAGATGTTACGTTGAGGATTGGATGATTTGTTTTGGTGGTTATTTGTGAATGTATTATTTGATCAAGCGATGATCAAATAATTACCCGAATTGTGTTGAACGTTATAAAATTACAATTTTACTTTTCTTTTTTATTTTGGTTTATTTAAATGATTTTGGGGAGAATACCGGATTTCTATGACTACTCAAATGTTTTGGGGTAGATAATGGATTTTATAAAATGTTTTTAAGCTGAAGAACTTTTCAAAAGAGAGATTACAATGTCTTTAGAAGAAAAACTTTTCAAAGGTCAATGTGAATTTTTTATAAATACGAAGTACTTATTGAGATATTCAATATCTCACTTTTATTTCTTTTCAACTATGTTCCTTAGGTGTTAGCTGAAAACATCAAGTTTACCACGATGGTACGAAATCAACTCCACCTTCAGCAATATGAATAGATTTTCTCTTTCAATATTTTCAATGTAATATGTTGGATTAATACTCTCTCTTGATAGCTCTCATGAATATTTTGTATTGCTTCCATTTAATTATGATGCGTGTATTTAATTTTTATTTTTAGTTTTCACTTTCACTATTCCTGACTTGCACCTATTACACATTATTTTGTAAAGGAAATCCTCTGGAGGTGGATTCTTATGGTTGTCATGTAAGGAATCTAGTAGAATTTTTCTCAAGCAGAGCCTCTTTGGAGAATCTTATATGGATTCTCAAAGCAATCTTGTCAATGATCCTCTTGATTATTTCTCTTATAACCACATTATCATACATATTTTCAACTAAGACATTTTCTTGATTTTGAGATCAATTAGAAGTACCTGCAGTTTCAAAGGATGCATTGCTAGGTAATGAATTAGAGACACGATTCAACTGTAGTTGACTATTGAAAGCAGAATCAAGAATTGCAAAATTGAACATTGTAACTAAATTATTTCGCTCAAGTTTTGACTCATAATGAATGAGATACCTTTTTTACCTATTGAAGACTCAGAAATAGATGTCAACTTTTATAGTTAACAAATACAGCCTCATACTCAAGCCCTAATCTAGTGAAAATGCACATCACAAACTTCTTTCTCAAAGACAAAAAATCCAGTCACAATCATCTGATTTACAATTTTCTTTGTCTTCGTGGAAAATTATGTAATCTTCACTATATCTTTCTTCATATCTTTTTTTGTTATGCAAATTGTAAAAGATCAACCATCGTTGAAGAAATTGATAATGCAAAATCTTGATTTACTGCTCAATTGTGAATTTTGCCAGATTTTGCTTAGTAACTTTTTTTTTATCTTCAATAGCAAAACATGGAGTCTCCAAATGTCGATTCTTGCTAATTTGGGTACTTCACAGCTTCACTCCAATGTTTAACTAAATAAGGAAAGGGTTGGTAAGAGAACATATTGTACTAAGTCACGTTTTGCTATTTGCGGATACTTGTCACTCTCAGACATTCCGCGAGTATATCTTGGACATTCTGAGAGCTAGTCTCAAACATTTTTAGAGAATGATTTTTTGGCTTGGTATAATGACTTAGACAAAAAATATTACATCTGACAACATTCTCATCCTCTGAAATTTTATCCTTAGAAATTTGAATCTCAAACAAAATCAGACTTATTTTGAGGCTCATACATGCATGTAAGTGGAAAAATTGCCACCCTTTTAACATATATCGTTATTTTATAGATGATGAATATGTAATATAGGAAATAATCAATCATACTATTATCATTAAAAATTATGGAAGTATGTTATTAATAGTAAAATCATATAGATTGTTTGTTTTGTTGAAACTTAAACCAAAGAACCTTTAATGTTGTAATTCCTCAACACTCGCCTTTACATTGGCACTTTGAAAAGATGGCTTATAATTGCTAGCTTTACCAAGACATTCAAAGAAGGATGGAACTTTAAATCTCCAACATTATAAATCTAGAACAAGGTTGTAAACTTTATAAAGGACCTTCATTTTATGCAAACTCAAAGAGTTCAAATACATAAAATGGTGCAATACATAATATGTAATAACATATTCCACGGTAATGCCAAAATATTTTCAATTTTTACTAGGTTGACAAGAGTTGACCGTGTACAGGTTCAAATGTTGACTTTTTGTATGGTCGCGTTTCGGTCTTGACCATATCATCAGTCTGTGAAGCTCGTTAGTATGAGTTTGTGGACTACTGGCACACATAATTCCGAGTTATGGATTCGAAGTTATTGTCAAGAGAACTTCAGGGAGGTTTTTAGACTAGTCACCAATTCGGTCATGTCTCGATGAAACTAATCTTGTTGTATATTTTATTGTATTTTTTATCAATATTATATTATTAAATTTTGATATTTTTATTTAAAAATTATTATTTTATTATATTGAAAACTGAAGAACCGAAATTGTCTTTGATTATTAAGCTAATTTTTATTTCTATCTTCAAACCCCTCAACTTAGTAACTTGAGACCCACCCCTACCTTTGATTTTCCACAGCTGATTTCTTCCATTCTGCAGCAAGTAGGACTACACTGCCTGTATTATAGTATTCCTTTCTACACATTAGTTCCACATTGTGGCCTGAAATCACTGGTATCAAGCACAATGGGTAGCTCAAAAATTGGCCAAACCCATTTCGGTGACCCTCCAACTTTCCAAGGACAACTGTACACCACCCCTACCTTTGCCTTTAGACCGATCATAACCCATGAAAAGCTGAGTTCCGATTGAGCTCCTACACATCACTTGAGCTGCCTAAAGATGATGACCAATCTAGTTCTCCCATCGAAGCCACTAGTAGCAAGTGGGCTCTCACTATTCACCCAAATTTCTCACTGATCTATGTGACCACGATGGCCATTAGACCTAACTTGGTTGGAAACTGTGCTACTGAACACCATCAAGTCCGTGAATGTTCCCATTTTTTGATGAGAACACCAATGGCGAGTGGTCTCTAACTACTTCTGCTATTCGATTCAGAGAAGGTCGTTCAAGCTACTGATGTCGAGCTGTGGGTCTAATTTCACAAGGATAGCCACCTTCAGCCTAACCTTAGACATCCAGTGAAGCCAATGAAATTTCAACCAGCATGACAAAATTTCACCAAATTGAAGGCACTCGAGATGAAGAAAGAAGTGGTCATGCGCTCAATGAAGAGCAGGCAGCCAAAAAGTTATTGCATCTATTTTTTTTTTTTGTATATTTATTTAGGCCTTGCATTTAATTTATTGTATGATTTGATTTATCTTTGAAAATTATGATTTATGTATAAACATATATATATATAATATGAATTGAAGATTAACAATTAATGGAAGTAATGAAAGTAAAATATGAATTGAAGATTAAGTACGTGGCATTGTTGTACACCAAAACATGAGGATCTATGCCTCTAGGTTATGGTTTCCAGCCGATATACTTAACTTTCAAGTGAAAATTTTTACTAGAAATAAAATTTTATTAACTGAAAATAAGATTACAACTAGTTTACTTACATAAGTTTAAAACTTGAAAACTAAAACTGAGAATTGAAAATACCAGTGACTCTCTCTCAAAATTCTCCTAAGCATTTCAAGAAAATTTTTCGATGATTGACTCTTTAGATTGAAGCCTTATATAGATGAGGTTGACTGTTGCTTCACGTGTATTGACTGTATTATTACGCGTTTTACTTTTACTTTGAGTAATTCTTCTTTCGGCAAATAATGATGGCCAAAATCTGCTTTAACTTTGAGTAAATATGCTGTTGCTTTTCCTCTGTCGGGGAATCATCTTTTACTCTAGGTAAATCTGCTTTTACTTTTCCTTTACCGGGGAATCCGCTTTTACTCTCATTTGACTGATTGCTGGAGACAATTAATCATCTCCAAGATCAAACAGGCTGAAGTCATATGGATCTTGACTGTCTTCATAGTCAGCCCAATTTATTTTTTCTTTCTTTTTTTCTTTGACTGGTTGTGGAGATGAAGCTTCTGATTCTTCATCTGATTTTTTTTAATTGGGCAGCTTGTTGAAGTAACTATTCTGCCATCTAAAGTAGTTCTTCCATGGTCTTTGACTGAGATGATGACGGTGACTAGATAGTCTCTTTCTTAGCTGGCTTGGAGGGGAATTCGAGCAGAACCTGACTGAATATTCTATCTATGTTAAATTTATCCCACCATTTTACTGAATTCGATCTCCATACTAGATCATCTTCACTAGCATAGGACCATTTGAATATCCAAGGGATTGTATATTTGGACATGAATACCAATGTTCCCATGAATTTTTCTTCTTGTTTGGAAGGCTGGTATTTGCTGGGAAAATATTTATAAGTCTCTTGAAGCTTGACTGGGAAGTGAGGATGTTCCAAACCGTGATTAGACCACCATTGGAAGAACAAGCTTGGAAAGTTCCTTCTGAATTTGTGGTCCCAGTTGATGAACCACGAGTGACTAAATAACTCATTATGGTAAAGGAAAACCTTTTCCCAGGCATCGATATAATCATAATAAGTAAATGGTAACTCCTCTATTGTTTTGAATGTGGCTGGAGAGGTATCCCATTCGTGTAAATTTAAAATTTTATGAATAGTTAACTTGTGGTATAATAGTTTTTTATCTTGACCATGGATTGGGCTAATCTGGGCTGACTTGGTTTTTATTAAAATATCTGTATAGAATCTTAAGATTTTACTTGGGTGACCTAGTACATAATGAAAATTAGGTGGAAAAAATGCTTTGGCTAACTGATTTGGATTTTTTATTTTTTCATGGACTGGTTCAATATAAAATAAAGAATAACTCGATATTGGATGATAAGGTGACTGGGGTTGTCTTTGACTTAAAGGTGTAAAAGGCTGACTTGGAGTTACTAAATATGGGTCATAAGAGGTTACTAAGGCTGACTGATAATTTGTCCTTGTTGGGTCTATTGTTGTAAATAGGTTAGAACTCGAAATTGGTTTGGGTGATTCTAATTTAACTAATTGTTGTTTTCATTGACTAGGGGTTGATGACCCTAACTTTGGTTGACTAGGGGTTGATGACCCTGGATTACTTGTTGATTTCTTTCTTTCTGCCATGATCCTTTCCCTGTAGAAACTCTCGGGTTAAGAAGTCAGGAATACTATTTTTGTTTCCTTGTATGTATTCAATATTAAAGTCAAAAATACTTGATATAGATTGCCATCTGGCAAAATTTTGTTTTGAAGCAATGTTTTTAACATCTTTTTCCAAAACATATTTAGCTGACTTGCAATCAATTCTTAATAAAAAATTTTGATTTAGTAAATCATCTTGAAATTTTAAAATGCATAAGACAATTGCTAAAATTTCTTTTTTAATAGTACTATAATTATTTTGGGAAGAAGTTCATGTTCCAGAATGAAACCGGACAATTTGTTCAGGTGATTCTGGAGTGAGTTTTTGAAGAAGTATTCCTCCGAAACCAATCTCAGAGGCATCAGTTTGAAATATTTTGAATGAGTTGTCTGAGGGTATTCCTAAGCAGGGTAATGATCTAACATATTTTTTAATTTCTTGAATTATGGAAGTACGTTTTTCTGTCCAAGGTTCTGGATTATTTTTTAACCTATTAAATAAAGGTTTACATTTGGCTCTAAGATTTTCATAGAACTCTGTTACGTAATTAAGAGATCCTAAAAATCTTTGTAATTGGGTTTTATCTAAAATTTGATCTAGGAATTTATCGGCAAATTGAATGGCTCTATCTATAGGTGTAATCTGATCTTGGTAAATGTTGAATCCTAAAAATCTTATTTTTGTTTGGAAAAGTTTTATTTTAGATGCTGAGACAACTAAGTCATTTTCTTTAATTATCTTAGCAAACTTGTTTAAATGTTTCCAATGTTGTTCTATTGACTGAGAAAAGACAAGAACATAATCAATATAAACTAATGTAAATTGACTGTACGGGATAAATATTTCATTCATTATTTTTTGAAATTCACTAGGTGCATTCCTTAATCCAAAAGGCATTACATTCCATTCGTAATGACCAAATGGTGTTACAAAAGCTGTCTTATATCTATCTTGATTACTAATTTGTATTTGCCAAAATCCTGATTTCATGTCAAAATTTGAAAATATTGTAGCCTGAGCTATTCTTTTAATTAAATCTCTTTTATTAGGGATTGGATATCTAATCTATTCTAGGACTTCATTGAGTGGTTTGTAATTGATTACTAATCTTGGAACTCCTCGTTCTAATTCAGATTGTTTCTGAACATAAAAGGCTGAACAGGACCAAGGTGATTTACTATTTCTAATGATTCCTTTACTAAGCAGTTCAGAGATTTCTTTTTTACAAAAATTTAATGTTTCTTCATTCATTTGTATGGGCCTAGCTTTAGTTGGAATTTTCTTTTCATCAAAGTTTTTAATATAAGGTAAATTTACTATATGTCTTTTTCTGTGCCAAAAGGCATTTGGTAAGTCTGAGCATACCTATTTTACTAGTTTTTCTTCAAATTGTTTAATTTGTTGTTGCAAATTCTTATTCACTGGCTGTTCTTCTATTTTTGCATATTTAATTTCTTCCTGTAAATAGTTTAAATGATTAGTTTTTGAATTTATTAAATATAAGGTTTTTGAAATTGAATTTTCTTTTAGGATATTAATTTCATTCATTTCTGTTTTAATGATAAATTCAAATACTACTTTCTCTCCCATTGGTTGACTAATTATACTGTCATTTTCTATGGTAAATGGATATAGTAAGGCAACGAATGGCATACCTAGAATTACTTTATCTGTCATATTTTTTATTAAAACAAAAGATGTTTTAAAACATATATTTTTTTGGCATACATGAGCGTTATTGATTTCATATTTTAGTTGCATTTTACTACAATTTGCTGAAGCTAATCTTTCTTTTGATTTTTCAAAGTATTTAGATGGAATTATTCCTTCTTGTATACAATTTAAATTTGCTCCTGAATCTTCTAAAGCATATGTAAATTGGAATTCTTTAATTATTATTTTTATTTTAATATGTCATTTTCTATATTTTATATGTTGTATTCTTGCCATGCAACTATTATGGCTATCTGTTTCTTCTTCTTCATTATCTTCTAAATTCATTTTGTTATCAATTAAGTTTGTAACTTGTTGTTCTAATGTTGTGGTTTGAATTTTTAACTCTTTAATTTTTGTTTTTAAGACCTTAATTTCTTGATATAAGTCTTTTACTATTAATTCTTTATGTTTATTTTTAAATCTATCTAATGTTTCTGTTAATCAAATTTTTGGTTGTATTTTTACAGTATTATCTTGATTTTTAACTATCATTTCCTTGTACTTCTTTAGGTATTTTATTCTTTCTTCACGATTATCTATTTTATTTAGTAATTCTAAAATGAGATCTTTATCTTCATCTCTATTTAATAGTTTAGAGTTTTACCTTGACAGGGCAACCTATGTTAATATCATTACCAGAAGATTTACTAGATTCTGATTCATTATCACTTGATGTAATAACTATTTCTGACTCTAATTCACTATCTGTGTTTTGTAGTTCTAAAGCATTGATTAACTTTAGTTTTTCTTCATCTTCTATTTGCAACTAATTAATTATAGATTTAACAGTACATTTATTGGCATAGTGACCATATTTATTACACTTGTAACATTTTACTTTATCTTTAGAATATTTTGATTTTTCTTTATTTTTGTAGAATTTTTTAGGACTTTTATCCTTATAGAAATTCCTAGCATTTTTATTTTTTTATTTGTAATATCTAAAAGAATTTTCAAAATTTTCTTTTTTACTAGTTCTATTATGTCTCCTAGAGGGGGGTAAATCATCTATTCCATATTGTGTACAGAACGAACCTAATTCATATCTTGCTTTACTTTTTTCTTTGTACAGTTGTTTGGTTATTTTCATATCAATGCATATTTTTAATCCTTCTTTTTAATTAATGAAATTATATCTCCATAGGTTAAGGAACTATAATTGATGTATCCCTGTTCATTACTAAGTATGTCTCTAATTTTATGAAAAAATAAACTAGGTAATCCATTAATGAATTTTTCTTTCCAAAATGGTTGGTTACTATCTTCTCTCATTATTACTTTTCTTGTAAATATAGTTGCATACCAATCGAAATCACTTAGAGTTGAGCATTTTAACTGGTCATGTAATCTAGTGGATACATCCGTAGGTGTTCCAATGAAATGTTTAATAATTGTATATAATAATGTATTGACTCCATCTGGTACTCCTAGACCTATTGTTTCATCAAATATAGGCATACTATCTCCATCTTTTTTAACAGCATAAGTTATTGAGTTTTTTGATTCTTCAGTGAGGTGTTTTTCCCACCAAGAGTGTAAAACTCCAGTGAATCCTGTAACTAAGAGTTCGACTATTTCATTTTGTTTTAAATCATAATTTTTTAGATAGCAATTAGCAGTCATTGACATATGATTTAATTTGTTAAGTATTTCTTGTTCTGATAAATCATCAATATTCCACTCATATAGTTTATATGGAGATAATGAAAATTGGTTTTTACTAGAATTTTTTTGTATATCTAAAGGTACCGGTTTAGGTGTCCAATCATTGGTTGGTTTTACATATTTCTTTTTAATTCTTTGTAAGTTTTGTTATGATTTTTCACACTCAGACTCACTAGTGGTATTAGGGTTATCATGTATTACTGATAATGAAGATGTAGATTCTTGTTTTGCTTGTTGAATGAGTTCATCTATCTGTTTTATTTTTAGTGAAGGTTTGGTTTTTAATTCAGAAAATTTTATTAAAGGTGGTTGGTTTGTTTTAGTTGATTTCTGAACGTTTTTGGGTTTCTTTTACTTCTAAATTTTCTAATTGCTTTCCTATTGTAATTAAACTTTGATTAGTATAGTTATTTTGTTCAATTATTTTTTTTAATTTCTTTTGACTATTCTTGTTTTTCATTATGAACTTTAAATGGTGATGCTATTATTGGTGTATTTTGATGTGTTATGATTATTTCTTCTAGTGGAGGAGTGGTAGCAATGATTGTTGTTTTCTTTGATTTGACCCATTTTTCTTTTGTTAAAGTAACTAAAGATTTTTCATAACGATTTTCTAAAAATTCAAAAAATGGTATATCAGTCTGTAATTGAATCATTAATTGTTTTCAATTTTTCCAAATTCTATCTTTTTCAATTTTTTCATATTTTTGTCTATATTTTAATAATTTTTCTTTCTTGGATGATGACATCATTTCTGTATCTAATTTTTTCCAACTAGGTTTAAATAGTTTATTAATTGTGTTTAATCTTGGGTCTATGAAATCAAATTCTGTAGGTGATAAATTTCCTTCATTTTTATAAATTGGCTGACTTACTTGGTCTATTGTTTGAACCGATTTTAATTTTAACTTTTTAATTTCTTCTTCTAATTCTCTGATTTTTAAGTTTTGTAATTCTTTTTTTAAATCTTGGTCTCTTTTTGTTGTACTTTCAGTTGTTATTGATTCTATCCTGGGGTTATGGCTAAAAGATCTTCTAGATGATGATGCAGATTGTCTGGATTATTCAAATGTTATTTTTACAGTTCCGTCTAAGTATTGGTGTATGTGATCATCAATTCCTAGAGTATTTTGTGCTGGCCTAATTGGTTGTTCATTTATTAGAGTCCACTCTGATGGAAGTGTTATGTCTGTCCATTTTATTGGTTTTGGCACAGTGATTTTTGTATTTTTAAAATTACTCTGGATTAATAATGTTTGGCCTTCCCTGGTATTTTTCTTTACTTTAAAATTCATGTTTGTTCCTGACACTTTATAATTTATTCTATATATTAAGGCTAAGGGTTGTCTTCCTTCCATAACTTCATAACCATTGGTTTTTATATTTACAGTTAATATTTTGAGAATATGTGGATCTGTTAAACTAACTGTAAAATCTGGGTAACAGTTGAAATGAACTAGTCCATTACATATATATATATATGTATATTGATGGCAATTTTGCCAAGTTTTTGCTAGGGGCTGGCATGAAAGATGGCCTTTTTCAAATGTTAATGATAGTTTTCCAATCTCACTCGTGTTTATGGTTGTTTTCCCCATGCCTTTGCTGAGGAATTTGGCTTGCTTTTTAGTTTGTTGATCACATTTGTGTGTTTCTATCATTGATTGGTTCGATTGGATTAGACTATATTTGTAGCAATTGTCTTCATGGCCACTGTACAGATCGTCTAAGTTGCGGTGCAGATTTGGTGTCTGCGCTTGGCCGTTTAAGTTACTATTGTGGGTGCTTCGATTCTTCGGTGTTTCTGGGGAAAAGACTCATGCCTTCTCTGTTAGGTTCTCTCTCAACGGGGTTGGTTGTTGCAAAAAATATCTAGATTGACGGGCTTCAATGAAAACGTCCTTGGTGGAATATGGTGTTTTTTGTTCTGGCTGGGTTTTCATGCCTTTTGTGCAGAGGTTATTGAGTGCTATGATGAAGAAACATGCATCATCACGACACGTCCTTGTTGGTTGATGATGGTGTACCTTTGAAGGGTCACGTGCTTTGGTTGCAAGCTTCAGGTTTGCATTGGCTAATGTTGTGGCATGTGTCTATGTTTTGGAGGTTTGGTGAAATCTAGCTATCAGCTACGATTTCTATTTACCAATTTAGTTTTGTGCTATCCGGTGCATTGACATGCATTCATGGCTCAATTTGGTTGCTAAGAAAACATTGTTTGGTGACCCATTTATGGGCATGGTTACTTTGATTTGGAAGAGAAACCAATATGTGTTTGGGTTCTTTGGGAACAATGGCCATTGTGTTGCGTTGGTATGTGCATCTTAGCTGTTGGTTTGGTTTGAAGGATGCATGTGGGCATCATGCTTTGGCATAATAATTAATAATTAATGGTTTGGTTTGGTTTAGTTTGGCTTGGTATGTGAATCTTAGCTGTTGGTTTTGGTTTGGTATGGTTACTTTGGTTTTGGCTTTTACTACAGTGGCTTGAAGGATGCATGTGGGCATCATGCTTCTAGCAAGATTGTAATCTTTTTATGTAGGTTTGCAGTTGGTTCATTATTGGATCCAAGGGTTTGACGATAATTTTGTGTCATGTTGGATGACCATAGGAGTTTGGCACTGCAATTCTATAGATTGGAGATTGTATGTTCTATTGGCCCCAATGGTTAGAATTGGCATCTTTAGATTTTGGTGATCATTTTGGGCATGTTTACTTTCATTTGAAAGTTGAAATTTAGGTATTTTTCCTACGTTTTTTGTAATCCTTACTTTTTGTAAGGATGTTTTTGAGACTGTTTATTTTCTTTTCTTACTTTGATTGTAACTTTTTATTATTTTTAATAAATTTGTCTAGGTTTGGGATGGTTTTAGATCTTTCTCCTAGTTACTTATTCTTATATATATATATATGTATGTGGATATATGTGTATATATATGTACGTGGATATATGTGTATATATGTATATAGTCAAGCTATTAAAATATATATTTGGCATTTTTACAATGCGAACTGTCACTAATAATCTATTACTAATGACAAATCAATGACAAAGCTTCACTAATAACTATTATTAATGATGATCTGCATTGTAAAACTGTCAAGTATATCTTACAATTGTTTGACTATATATATATATATATATAAATGATTATCTATGGATTTTGTGCATATTAAAAATTGTGTAGTTTGGATTTGTATAAATTGCGTTTTGAATGTGCAAATATTCATGCGTGTATTTCTTTAAATTTAAGATTTTTATGTGTAATCATTTATATATAATTATATATCATTAATTATTGGATTTTGTGCATTTTTATCATGTAATAAATATGAGGCTTTAATTGCATTGATGATTGTTATGAATAGTCATGTATATACCTATATATGATTATTATTAATTTTGGTGCATTTGGATATATGATGAATATTTTGGAATGAAATAAATTTTAAAAAAATTCTAAATGTTGGATTTTTATCAATTTTTCAAAAAATATTGATATCTTATGAAGTCTCTTAAATTTGGAAAAGTTGGAAAGTATTATTCAGAACATCTATTTTGAACTCATGATGATCTAGTAATTGGATTTTTCTGGTGTACCACATGGTGAGCTATTCCACCTTATGCTTTCAGGATGCTAAGGATTACCTAGTCATTTTAGTATCTTATTTTACATGAGTTATTATGTTGATGTTGGATTAAGTTTTATTTAGTTTTGGTTATTTGATCATTTAACGATCAATTGATTCCCTTTGTGGTTTTGGTGATGGTGGTGATAGATTTTAAAAGATTTTCGAGTATATATGTTGATTTTGTTTTTAGATATGATTATTTGGTCATTCACTGATCATTCCCTTGTTGTATTTATTTAAATGTTTTAAATATTATTTCATCCTAATTTTGGTTTTATTGTATAAAATGATTTTGGGGATGTTAAATGGGTTTTGAGAAATGGATTCAAATGAGCAATCTTTGAAAAGAGAGCCAATGAAGTTTTAAGAAAAATGAATTTTAAAAATATGTATACATTTATTTAAATATTAGGACACTCTTAAGATTTTATATCTTAGGTTTTTGTTTTCAAACATGTTTCCTTAAGTCCTAGATTAAAGTTAGCAAAGCTACCACTGGCATCAATTTCAGCAACCGCTCTTCCATGACGCGTGGTTCTCACCTCCTTGTATTTTGCAATACCTTTCCATATTTGTATTTTTTACTTTATTATTTGTTTATTTATTTTTCTAGTATGTAATATATTTGTTTATATATTATGTATGTTGTTATTAGTAATTTTAATGTTCACCATATCTTCTCGGAGAAAGCTATGCCAGATATCCTAGAAGGATTTTAATGAAACTTTCTCCAAGGCCATGACATTTCGGAAGTCCTGGAGAAATCTCGAAGATGGGTCCTATCACAATGTGGATGGAAAAACATCATGCAAATATAGAGAAAGAATTGTATGGAATGAATTTCGAAGATGGGTCCTATCACAATAAAGAAGGTACGCATAGAATGAAAAATGTGTATAATAAGAAAGAAATGGACATAATATAATTCAGAAAGAGATATGCATAAAATTGAATGAACATCGTGCAGTTTCACTTGGTGTAACAAGAGAGGTGGCAGTGCCAATATTAGAGAAAGACAGGGTCTTGGTCAATCCGGATTGGAGGTTGAGTTTTGAGCAAGCATGTGTCATTCACCTAAATGCAGCCAATTCAAACCATGTGCCCATTTTGGTTTGTGACTCTCTTGACCACACCTATACGCCCAAGCCTTTCAGATTTTTGGAAGCCTGGACAAAAGACAATTCTTGTGAATCGGTTATAAATGAAGCCTAGAGTAATTGTTCTTCTAGGGGTGGCCGAGTCACTTTTGGTAATCGTGTTGTAAATACAACAAAGGCCTTGAAGGTCTGGAATAGAGAGGTTTTTGGTTACTGCCAATCCCGTATTAAGGACCTAGAAGACCAGCTAAAGCTCTGTCAAGGTTTAGACCCTTCCGAGAGCAACATTCAACATCAGGAAGATCTTCATCTTGTCCTTAATGAATGGTATGAGAGAGTTGAGATAACTAAGAGGCAAAAGTCTAGGGATTTGTGGCTTATGGCAAGGGATCAGAATTCTAAATTCTTCCACGCTTCCACTATTGCTAACAGAAGAATAATTTTTATTCTAGCTCTTAAGGATGATAATGGCAACTAGTTGGAAAATAGAAGGTCTATTGGAGATTTCCTCATTGGTAAGTTTTTATATCTGTTTAAATCTGAGCATGTTGTTGATTGCCTAATTTGGAATGAACTAATCCAAACTGTTATCACTTCTACGAAGAATGACACTATAATGGCTATCCCCTCTAATGATGAAATTTGGAATGTGGTCTGATCTTTTAACCTGGTTAAAGCTCTGAGGCTCGATGGCTATCCAACCATTTTCTTCCAAAAATATTGGAAAATTGTCGGGCCTAACATGGTGAAAGTTGTGCAAGATGTTTTCTTATCCGGTTTGATCCCGAAAAGTGTTAATAGCTCCTGTGTTGTTCTCATCCCTAAAGTCAAGCAGCTTTTCCTTTTCAAACAGTTGCGCCCATCAGCTTGTGTAACATGGTGTATAAGATCACAAAGCTGATCTCCCTACGTATCAAACCTCTACTTGATAAGTTAATATCCCCAACACAAACAGCCTTTGTCCCAGGGTGATGGATTGGAGATTAATTTCATTTTGGTCAATGAAATCACTCATACTATGAGGAAAAGGAAAAGGGGCAATGGTTTGGTTTAGCTCAACATGGCTCATGCTTTTTATCATTGAATGGGGGATCCTTAGCACAATTCTTCAGCAATTTGGCTTTTCTTGCAGAGTGGTCTCGCTCATCATGCAGTGTGTGGATATGGAGTCAATGGCCCTCCTTTTAAATGGCAGTGTGTTTGGGCGGTTTAATGTTGAGAGAGGAATTAGGCAAAGAGACCCCTTATCTCCCTTCCTTTTCATTATCTTCTCCGAGCTTCTCTCAAGAATGTTGTTTAAATTAGAGTCTGAGGAGAAAATTCAAAACGTTAAGCTTAGGAGAGTTGGTTCCTCAATCTCTCATATTTTTTTCGTTGATGACGTCGTGATCTTTTGCAAAGCTGATAGAGATAATTGATAATTGCCTCGACCATTACTGTAAGTGGACAATTGATAAACAAAGCCAAATCTAGTATCCTCTTTTCCAAAATCACTTGTGGTGCAACTAAAGCGGTGATTAAACAAATCTTGAATATGAAGAAATTGGCTAAGGACACGAAATACCTAGGAAACCCTTTGCATGTTGGTATCAACAAGGCTAAAGATTCAATGACCTGAGGGACTGGATTGAATCAAAGATGTAGTGGTGGAAAGCCACTATCCTCTCTCAAGCTGGAAGGAGTACTCTCTTCAAATCTGTTGTTTAAGCCATGTCGATCTACTCTATGGCTTGCTGCAAATTCCCTTTAAATTGGTGTCGAGACATTGATACCTTGGCAAGGAAGTTCTTATGGGGCTGTAAAATGAAGGATAAAATAGTTATGTCTTCCTTAGCTTGGAGGAAAGTTTGTTCTCCTAAACTTTGTGGTGGTTTAGGGCTTAAAAAATTTGAGGATATGAACCTTGCTATTTTGTGCACACTCAAGTGGGCTCTGGCTGCCGAGAATGGGAAGCTCTGGTGTAGACCTATGAAAGCCAAATACTTTCCTCACAATAAATTCCTCAACTGCAAGAGGAAATTTCTTGATTCTTGGCACTGGAAAAGCATTATGCGTACTATACCTATCATAAAGAAAGGCTTTTGCTGGAATGTGGGCAAAAAAGATTCTATGGACTATTGGGAGGATCCTTGGATTCCCCAAATGCTATCTTTCCTTCCCTAGCTGAGATCCCCTAGTTGCCTTGATATGTTTGGCATGGTTAGCTCCTTTTTTGATAGTGAAGGTAGGTGGAATGATGTGATGCTTAGAAACATGCTTGATGATAATACAGTGACCAATGTCAATAAAATTTTCTGGTTTAGAAAAGACTCAAAAGACACGGCTATCTGGCTCCCTTCTAGTTCTGGCCACTTCTCGATTAATTAAGCTTTAGCAATCATAAACCTTTGTCATGAGGACGCAAATAAATGGTGGAAGTTTCTTTGGGCTAGTAAGATTCATGAGAGACTGAAATTCTTTATTTGGAAACTTTCCAATGAGTGCCTTCCAACTTTGGTTTGGCTTAAACACCGTAGTATTATCACTTTCCCAGCTACTTGCCCTCATGGCTATGATGCTGATGAATCCCTCTGCCATTTGTTTTTCTCTTGCCACGTCACTAAAGTTTTGTGGTTCATCTTTTCATGGAGCATTTGGTGGGAAGGAATTATGTCAAACAATATTATGGACCTTCTCACTCGTTTGATGCAACTAGGAAGCCATTTGCCAATTCATCCGGATGATCAAGATAAGTTCTTCCTTTTTGCTTGTTTAACTCTTGATCTCATTTGGAAAATCAAGAACAGGCTTGTGTTTGAGGGTCCATCTTTCATTCTGGAAGACTCTGTTAAGGTGCTTTCTTGTAAATGGAATGAATTTGCTGAGTCCACGGAAGGTTGCATGCCTGACCGTTCCCGTGTGGCCCCTGCTATTATCGGATGGACCAAGCCTCTAGTAGGAACCATCAAGCTTAACACGCCTCTATCAGTAATGGTGTGGCAACGTTAGCTGTTGTTGCAAAGGACTGGATGGGTGCTGGTCGTGGTGTTTTTGTGTTTAAAGAGCTCATAGACGTGCAGGGGGCTGCTGAGGCTTCTGCCAGTTTAAAAGCTGCAAATGTGGCTACAAGGTTAGGTTTGCCAACAGTCTACTTCGAGAGTGATGCTAAGATCATCATTGAGAACCTTCACCATTCATGCAAAGAGCTGGCTCATTGGTCGGTTCATAGCCTCCTATCCAAGATTCATGATGCTTGTGTGCCTCTCAACAATTCTTTTGTTTGGACCCCAAGAGTTAACAATCCGGAAGCTCACTGTATTTTCTCTTGGGGGTTTAATGTTTCTATTTTAGCGTGTATTTCACTTAATTTGCAGCCAAAAACAATTGTTTCTATTTTGAATCTTGAGAGCAGCCTTTTTGTTGGCTCTTGATTCTGACTTTCGAGCTCTTTTGTTTAATATAACTCATTTCTCAGCAAAAAAAAAAAAAAAGAATGAACATTGTGCAAATATGAAATAAAAGCAAATTTGGTTAAGGTCTCATTGATATGTTTTAATACAGTTGTAGATCTTCAATTTCTTTTTTTCTATCCTTATTTATTTCTGATTAGTTATAGAATCCCATCTCATTTTAAAAAACAGATTTCTTTTACCCTTTGGTTTATTTTATTTCATTAGTAATTTTTTTTTAAATGAGGTCACATTGTGTTATTGGTGGAGAGAGATGACAAAAAAAACAAAGATCTAGATACATTATGATTCATGTTAAAAAAAATAGATAGGAGAAAAAACATATTAGATTTATGTCCTTCGGTCTAATTTGACTTAAATGCGCACAAGACACAAAATTCAATGAATAGTCAATAATACCATAAGCACCAAATAGTTTACCAAATGATGTGACAAAATAATAAGGCATTATCTTATTGGTTTGTCTTGAGTTACACTTATCATTTTAAAGATTTGTTAATTCATTCTATATTATATTTATTTGTCAACCAATAAGATAATAACACATAATTCATACCACATCATTTGGTAAATCATTTGGTGCATGTAGCAATACTGATTTTCTATATACTTTTATTTTGTTATATTGTATTATATTCATGAGTAAACACTTTTATTTATATACAGGTGAAGAAAATCTAAAATAAAGGAAATTATCAATCATACTGAATATGATAGAAAATTATAAAGCTATTTATACCAAAATTGTTATTGATTATACAATCATATTATTGATTTTGTTAAACCTTAAATCATGAAAATTATTGGAAAAATAAGCTTGATATATATTGTTAGGCTCGCTTCCTACAAACTACAGTTTTTTATATAAACGGTGATTTAACATGGTATCAAAGGCTTAGTGACCAACAAGTCTAGAGTCGATTCTTACTAGCCCATTACAATTTGAATTTTTGATGAATTATTGTTTGGTTGTTTTTTGCATCTGATTGTTGTTTGGATGTGTTCTCCAATTTTTTTCCTCTTTATAATGGGCTTAAAAGAGCTTGATATACATTGCCAACTTCATATAAACTATAGTTTTTGGCATAGACAATGATTTAATGATCTTTAATATTGTAAATCTTATACATATAGTTATTAAGAATAAATAATCTCTTATATAATGAAATACAAAAGAATTTTAAATTTTTCGGTATCTTGAATCCACAACTTTATCGATGTAGGTGTGGATGGCAAATCAACTAAGTTAATCTCTTATATAATAATAATAATAATAATAATAATAATAATTTTATTAGTTTCAAGAGTAATGAAATACGAGAAAATTCTCAATTTCTGAATCAACGATATCTCTAGTGTATGTGTGATTAGCAAACTAACTAAGTCAACCTTATTTCGAATCCACGATCTTTCTAGTGTAGGTGTGAGTTTCTAAACTAACTGAGTCAACCTCACTTGATGATGATGATGATGATGATGATGATTAGAATCATAATAATAATAATCAAAATATATTACATGTTCAGTTTAAAGCAAGAGACATTCCAACCAAATTGGCACTACTCAAACTAAAACCAAAGCGAGCAAAAATATATTGAAAATAAGAAAAGAAAAAGTATTCAACAAGTTCTAGAGAAAAATCTCTTTCAAAGCCTTGGTCTCATTAAAACTTATTTGAGAAAAACTCAAGTGGAAAAACAACAAACAAGAAAATGAGTACCAAGGAAAGCTAACCAAAGAAAAAAAAACACTAGCTGTGGTACCTGCGGTGTAGAAGAGGAAACTTTGTTTCATATTTTAAAGGAATATCCAGCTGCAAGAGTTCTTGCTTTAGGCTGCAAATGGGGTCTCAAGCTGGATGGCTGGAGAGCTAATTCCATTGATGATATTATTGAAAGCTGTTTAAGTTCAAAAATTGATGGTTTTGTGGAGGGGTTGGATTGTGAATCAACATCTGTTCTGCTGTCCTCTTTTCTATACTTCTGCTGGCAGTTTAGAAACTTAAAGTGGCACTCAGGGGAGGTTGACATGGCCAAGAAGGTGCAAATTCTGAATCATGCGGTGTAGGAGTTTTCCTGGTGTAAGTCAAANGGGGGGGGGGGGGATATATATCCCAATAGCCACACATAAGGATATAAATAAAAAGATGCTGAATGGATTATTTCCTCTCCTTACAAAGAGAACATCTAGAAACAAAAGAAAAACCTTGTTTCTTTATAATACAATCTGTATGAATCCTGTTCCACGAAAGCCTCCAACAGCAAAAATTCCGTGAAGGAGGAAGAAAACTCTTCCAAACAAACCTCTCCAAGCCTGTAGCTTGAGTCTCCCTAAAATAAAGCAAATACACCTCCTTACAACGAATGCTTCCTGAATGTTTCCACAATATACTTATCCAATTATTGTTTAACTTTATCAATTGTGACCGATAAATCCGGAAAAGCCATTCTAAATAATATATTCATTTCGTCTCTCAAAAATAATATATTAATTTTGATATGCTTTAATAAATCTATGTTCTCTTTTTTACTTGTTAATTAATTTCAAAGCAATCAATCAAATAAATTTTTTTTTTTCAAAACTACAAAAAGTAGTGTCTTGGAAATGGAGTGCACATTCTTTTTCTTATATATACTCTATTTTTTTTTTCAAACTTTTTCACTTATTTTGTTAATTTATTTAAGCATGTTTTATTAATATATATAGATATATATATATATATATGTAAAAATTAAGCTTTTTCTTTTGACTGATACTAGACTTTGAAAAATTATTTTTGATGATAATGCTAGTTACCGCTTGGAATTTAACAAATCATATCAAAATTAATTCCATATAAATGAAAAAAAAAAAAAAAAAAAAAAAAAAAAAAAAAAAAAAAAAAAAAATTTTTACANATTCTAAAGGAAAAAAAAAAAAGACATCAATATTGAAGCTGGTACAATGTTTTCTAATTAAAATGTTATTCAAAGATATATTTTAACCAAAAAGTAGGAGGATTAAGCGAGTGACATTTGCAAATTTAATTAGTTTGTTAGTGGGAGTTAATAAATTCTTTAAATTTAATTTAATTATTATTCTAAAACATGCAATGATAAACAACATCACGTTTTAGTTAGCAAGTACTTTGAAAATCAACAACTATCAAAATAGCAAGACTTCTGAAAAGGGTTACAATTATTTTACCCTATTTGATGTTGAAACACCTAGACTTTATATAGTGCTTTGGGAGATAGAGTAGGTGTCCTCGTTTCATGCTTTCTTGAGAGCATTCCTCATTTGTCAACAACGGTACCAATATGCACGACCATTGACTAACGAAGTTTAGTTTTTTCAAACCTCAACTTTAAGCATCTTCCATATCCTATAAAAATTTCCTACAATTATCATATAATTAAAATATATAAAGGGTATGTCTATGTTGTAGTTGTCCGCATCATTTTAAAATGTAGATCATCATTAAAAATTTATTATAAGTGACAGCTTCTTCTCTTAAATAGATTATCAGCGACGACTTTATTGCTAAAATAGATCATTAATGACAAAGCCATTGCTTATAATAGATTTTTAATGAAATTCACATTTAATATAATACGGATATCTACACCATTGAATATATATATATATATATATATCAATTATATGCACACGGTTATATGCGTTGAGCGGCTTTAGTAGGATGTCTCTCGCCAAATGAACCATCATTAAAAATTTATTATGAATGATAGCTTCGTTGCTTAAATAAATTATCAACAACAATTTTATTACTATAATAAATTATCAGTGACGAAATCGCTGATA
The DNA here is from genome assembly GCA_003254975.1 of Ochetophila trinervis. Classification (NCBI taxonomy): domain Eukaryota; kingdom Viridiplantae; phylum Streptophyta; class Magnoliopsida; order Rosales; family Rhamnaceae; genus Ochetophila; species Ochetophila trinervis. Next base: position 172,578 of record QANX01004780.1, read on the forward strand.
ATAGATTTTTAATAAAAATTAGCATATAAAATAATACAGATATCTACACCATAAAACTTATATATATCGATTGTATGCGCATGATTATATGCGTTGAGCGGCTGTAGTAGGATGTACCTCGCCAAAGTGAAAGACATAAAAACTGTATATGTAACAATATTATATATGATTTTCTTTCGATTGACCAAGGCAATTATATATATATATATATATATCAACAATGAATATTTTTGTCCTGTGGAGAGTTAATTTAAATTGGAATATGATGAAACATACCACATGGTAGAGGAATAATTATGTTTTTGAGTTATTTTATTCTAGTTTTCAAAGACCCTCTTTAGCCTATAGTTTACTTTTTCACGCTACCCCATCCAGCCTACCATGTTTGTGTGTTTCAATATCAATTCATTTTGGATCTTTTGGGATCTGTTTGTAGACATAATAAATTTATCCTTCCATTTCAATTCTAATTAATTATGTACACAAATTAAAATCCTCACATAATGTATTGTATACATAAGAACAGAGAAATGCCACCAAATGTGTTTATTTAAGTACATACATATATTTCACTTCACACGTTAAATACAAAGTGATCCAAAAACAGTTTTGCTGACACCTTAATTCAAGGTTCTTGTGATTGAATTTCTATTTTTAGTGGGAGTAGCCAGTTTTGTAAACAATAACTCATGGATATTTGGTTCTCATATCTAGTTCAATTATAATTTTTTTCCTAGAAAATGACTCATTATTTTTATTTTTATTTTCTTAACATTATGCCACTACAAATAATCTATCTAGGAAAAAGTATTGAGGATCTGTACCACCTATTGCAAGACAATTATTTGCCACAAATGCATGGATGTGGAATTATACTAGGATAGCTAGATAGAAATGTAGATATCATTGTTATAAAATATGGGAAAAAAGATAAGCAAATGGGAGAGGGAGAGGGAGGTAGTGGATGGCTTTAAAGCAGCAGCTAGAAAACAGAAAAAGAAAGTAGATAAAATAGAAACAGAGAAGAAACTAAAATTAAAAAATAAAATAAAATAAAATTATTTGGCTTATGTATACCACTAAAAGACTGCAATAAAACAGGCCCCTCCATGTGTCTGTCCTCTTGTTGTGTCTGAGTCGTACGCACATGTGCAAATAACATATTATAAAAAAAGCAAATAAAAATATATAAGAATAAGAAAATGATTTTGCTTTTTCTTTAATGATTTAAGATGGTTAATGTTCTTTTGTAGAAGAAGAAACGGAGGTTGGGTTTTTTTGTGGGGTTTAGAGGGCGGAGAACTGGTTTTGCAGAAGTACTGCTTCAATCTTTTGTCATCTGAGAAGCAGACAGAAGCAATAATGGCTGGATTTTGTTTCTTCAATTAGAAGCAGGGGACCCCCTCTCTCTTCTGTAGATACGTCTCTCTACTTCCAATTATTATCATTATTTACTGCTTTCTCCACATCCATAATAAGCCTTCTCTCTCTCTCTCTCTCTCTCGCTCTCTCTCTCTCGCTCTCTCTCTCTCCAATTTGTTGTTTCCTTGCAAGTTTTTGAAGTTTTGCTTTTCAACATGGTATTCTTCTGGTTCTGGTTATCCAAATAAAGAAGAAACTTGGTTTTGTGGTTTATGATATTAAATAGCTTTCAAAGTTCATGATTTTTGTGTAACTTTTTTCTATTGATCATTAATAAAAAACAGCTGGGGAAAATATTTTCATGTTAGAAAAAAAAAAAAAAAAAAAAAAACAGAGAGGAGAGAGAGAGAGAGAAGGTATTAAATAATAGTCTTTTAAGAAGTTGGTATTTATTTGATGAGGGAGAAAAGTATTTCATGTCCATCAAATTTTCAATTAATAAATGTAACGTAAATGGGATAATTTATAATGTCTTACAACATCAAATTTAATATATGGGTCCTGATAAAAAAATATTGGTAAAAACACTTTAATATATTTTAAAATTAAATTTATTTATATAAATATTTTTACAATTAATTTATATAATTAATATTTTTTAATTTAAAAAAAATTACACATTTGTCCAATTTAGTTAAAATTAATAAATTATGTCGATTTAAAAGTTACATACATACAGTAAATAACTATCAAAATTAGTTTTTTTTTCATTTTTAATTGAACTAAAAAATTTTAAAAAAAAAAGTTATCAATGAATTTTAAATTTTATTTCCTTTTTTTAATATTTTTTTAATTTTGGTACAGTAAAATATGAAAAAAAAATCAATTTGAGAGTCACTTTCTATGCACAAATCTATAAGTTGATTAAATTTGTCAATTTAACTAAATTGGACAAATATACAACTTTTTTCAAATTACAAGGTATCAATTGCACAAATTAATTGTAGAAATTCTTATGTTAACAAATTTAATTTTACAAGGTACTTTAGTGCATTAAAACAAAAAATATTTATTAAATGTAATGATTTGTTAATTATATCATTCAATGGTTACATATAAAAGTTTAGGTTAAATGCACTTTTATATCTTATAAAATTCAATTTATTCATATTGAGATCACTATAATTAATTTGAAAATTTAATAATTTTAAATTTGTAAAAAATTACACTTTAGTCCAATTGAATTAAACTAACAGAATATGTTATGCACTTTAATACTTTATAAATTTTTTTTACCAATTATCAAAAGTTTTTTTAAAAAATCATCTACATTTTTTTGAATCTAAAAACTTTTATTTCATCCTAATAAGTATAACTTTTTTATTTTGAAAATTTGTTTTTTTGTGAAAAAAAATTTCATCTAAATTTTTTTTCATCTATAGTTTATCTTTTCATCCTAAACTTTTTCACTAAAAATTTATGAATATTTTTTTTGTCTAAAATTTTTTTATGATACACAAAATTTTCATGATGGAAAAATGTATAGTATGAAAAACAATTTCACGATGAAATAAATGTTCATGATAAAATAAATTTCACAATTTAGGATAAAAAGAATTTAGATGAAAACAAGTTTTAGAATAAAAAAATATTTTTGGAATAAAAAAATTCATAATGAAAAATGCATTGGATGAAAATGATTTTCATGAGAAAATAAATTTTAGCAATTTAGGATTAAAATAATTTAGGATTAGAAAGAAAATTTCGTGATGAAAAAAAATTTAGGATGGAAAAGAAATTCATGGGGAAAAATTCATAAAGAAACTTTTTTTTTAAATATTTCAGATAATTAGTAAAGAAAAAAATTAGAAGTTATTAAAGTGTAATAATTAATGGATCTGTTAGATTTAATTCAATTGGATTAAAATGTAATTTTTTACAAATCTAAATTGATCATAAGAACTTTTACTTGAATAAATTGAATTTTAAAAATTATTAAATTACATTAATTAACACTAAAAATTTCTCTTGAGAAAAAGGGTTTGTTAAGAAAAAAGGTAGACCCTATTTAAATATTATAGAATCGACTGTTAAAGAGCATTATCAATATTTTTAAAAGTTTGAGGAAAAAACAATGGTATGTTTTTCAATTTCTCTTGGTGTTTACAGGATACATAATCTTGATTTTCCCTTTTAGGCAGTCAAGGTTGTTGCCTAATTTGGAAGGGAACGACCAGAAAGGGTAAGCAGAGACATCCTTTTGTTCACGCTTCAAAACAACCGACAACCTCTCTTTCTCTCTCTTGTACCACTACGAAGAATTAAATTATTCTTTTCTTTTTTTTGGGAACAAAAGAAAGCATTCCATTCTATTCTACAATGTTATTCTTAATACAACTCGGAATAAAAAATAAAAATGAAAAAGAAAATAAATAATATATTTTTTTTTTCAATCGAAACATCACAGTACTTCTTCAAGATGACATCCTGAAGCATGAAAAAATGAGGAAATTAATTAGCGATGCACAATATGTTGATCGCACACGAGAGGGTCAGTCTCCTTGAAAACCACCTCGTCTTTAACGCAGAGTACTTCTTCAAGATCACATCCTTTTTTGTTTACTTGATGAATGAGGAAATTATTATCAGCCTCCGGTACTTTTGATGAAGAAGATAGGGGCAACAACAGCGGAGGATCAGTATTAGTGCTATCCGAAGAGGAGTTGTCGGTGATGGTGAGCTCTTTCGCTCTCTTAACCTGAACTACCCAATCCGTCTTACAAAGAACAAACACCATGAGCAAAGCGCAAGAAGCTTGAGCTGCCAGCAGTCCCAGCCAAAGTCCTGCGAACCCCATTTTCACAACGAACCCCAAGAAAACGGCGACAGGCATTCCGACCAAATAGAACGACCCCAAGTTTATATTCGCCCCCACACTCGGCCTCGCGCTCCCTCTCAGAACTCCGCAGCCGGTGGTCTGCGGGCAGTTTCCGAGCTCGCACAGCCCGACTATCGGCAAAGCCATGGCGGTGAGCTCCAATATCTCACCGTCGCTCGTAAAAAACCTCCCCCACCGATGCCTCATCGACGCCGCGAACACCATCGCCATCAGTCCCAGCCCGACCCCGCAGAAGAGCGAAACGATCATCGAGACCCGGGCTTTCCCCGGGCGGTTCGCTCCGAGCTCGTTCCCGACCCGAGTGGAAACCCCGAGGCTCAACGAGGAAGGAAACACGTAGACCAACGATGTAGTCTGGATGAGAATTCCCATCGAAGCCACGGTGGCTTTCGGATTCACAAGGAGTCCGCACAGCATTATCATGAACTCGTACCACCACCATTCCAGACACACAGAGATACACGTCGGAATCGAAAGCGCCAGCAAGGACGACCAGCCTCGGACGCAGTCCAAGCTCGGAGCAACCCATGAGTCTTTATACACCCCCGAAAAGTAAACGAACCCGAAAAGGAGAAGAAACAGATGGAGATTAGTCCAGACCATGGCAATAGCGACGCCTGAAATTCCCAGCTGGAGCTTCACGACGAGAAGGAAATTCAAAGGCACGTGGAGGAGAACAGAGATGGCAGAGCAACACGTGAGCGGCAGCGTAATGCTCTGCGTTCGGAGGTAGATTCGGAGAGGATGGAGAAGAGAGAGAAAGAAGAGGTCGGGGATGGAGAAGAGTATGAAAGTGTGAGCGACGGAAGAGATCTGGTGGTCCTGACCGCACCATAAGAGGATTTTGTGCATGTTGAGCCACATGAAAGAGATGGGAATGGAAGAGGAGAGAAGGAGGAGAACAGTCCGCTGGAGCGTCAGGCCTAGAAGCTTCCACTGTTTGGCTCCGTAAGCTTGCCCGCAAATGGGTTCCATTCCCATGGCTAATCCCGATATCACTGAGTAGCCGGTGATGTTTGCGAAACCGATGGAGAGAGAACCGCCGGCCAGCTCCAGCTCTCCGAGGTAGCCGAGGAAAAGCATGGAGATCATTGCTCTTGAATATATTAGTAGACCTGTCGCTGCTGTTGGACCCGAAATTTTCCATATAGCTTTGATTTCTTCCAAAGCCTGAAAGTAATATATTATATATTTGAGAAAATATGTTACTTACTGTTTATGTAACTAAAAAGCTATAGTATATAATATTTATATGGAGAATGGATAAGTGGGTGGTGAATTTTTTTTTTTGGTTTTAATTAATTTACCTCGGAAGGAGTTGGCCATCTATGAAGTTGTTCATGATCGTATTCTTCGTCATCATCGTGAGGATTAAAATCCATGGTTTTGTTTGGATTATTCATGAAATGGGTTTTGTTGGAACAGAGAAATGAGGATGGAGATGAAGGTTTTGGCTTACACATAGCGAAACAAAAGAAAAAAAGAATAATAGGAAAATAAAACTCTCTGACTCTGTTTTCTTTATTCTGCTGTGGGCGTGTTTGAAGTTGGTGCGGTCGGTTTTTTTCTCTTTAGAATTTTGTTAAGTTGCAAACCAAATATAAGATGGGACTTGAAAGGAAGGGGCAGAGAGGAGGGTTTATATATATACATGTTTGAGATTGGAACCAACTTCAATTTTTATTTTATTTTTTTTGTTTCCTATGGGAAACGTGTCGATATCTCAGAGAGAATTGCTAGCTGAAAGTTTAAAGTGTTTCCCAAAAATGCTTTCAAAAGGATTCAAATAAATTAAAATTTTGCTGGTGGAGGTTGGGGGGCCGACACTCCATATATCTTTTTCTCACTTTCTTTTTTCTGATGGTTTGGTTTTTTTCCCACTTCTAAAAATATTGTTTGTGTTAAACAAAAAGATAATAATAATTAAAAATGGTTAACTCATACTCGGAGTGGAAGTACCCTAAAGAAAGAGGTAGGGATTTTTTATTTTTTAATATATAAAGAGAGGAAACACAGAAAAGTGATTGGTTGCTGAGAATATATTTTGTTTCTTTTAACCCCGTAAATGGGTAACCTTTGTTGGTGCGGATGATCAAAATTGTGTACCTTTTTGGCATTTTCTGAATAGTGGGTTAAACTTTTTTTTTTTTTTTGGGTGAAATAGTGGGTTAAACTTGGTTGATATACATATACGTATGTATCTTTCCGATATGGATAATGTTTTAAACCACATCCGTAGGTTTTTTTTTTTTTTCTGATTTTCTTTATACTAAAAAAGTTTATCTTTTGAAATTCCAAGTGGAAGCAAAAATTCCCTCTCCTACTTGAGAAATGACAAGGGGAAGGCATATATATGTTCTCTTAGAGCTTTGTATGCTAAGTTTGTAGGCAGGGGAAAATGTCTGCATGTTCAAAGGCAGCCATGCATGATCTCATGTAGGCATGTAAAAAAAAGTTCGAAAGTCTAAAATTTGATTAAATTCGATTTAAATTTTTATTATAGACTCTACCTTATGCATAACTCGAAGTCTATCCATTTGGGCGATCTGAATTTTAGTCTGATATAATTTATTTTATTTTTATAAACCACATCAAATTAACAAAAAATAATAATAATAAAACTAATAATTAATTATCTATATTATATATATATGGATATGTATAACAACTATTGTTCTAAATTTTAAAAATTATTATGCAATTGAATAGTTTATTTTTTTAATATGTATAACAAGATCAAATTTATTATATTGAAAGATAAAACTTATAATTTTTTTATTTGAAGTTAAATATATAATGTATTCTGAGTACATAAAAATATCATATATAATTTTTTTTTTATATCATATGTTAAAAGTAAAAAAAAAATTAATTAAACTTTGAGCTATAAATTTGAGCTTAAACCCAAAGGTCGAGTCCGATGCTTAAAGTTGAAGCCCAGCTCGTTACCAATAGGGCTGGACAACTGGCCTTAAGATTGGAATATTGGTCCAGCTTGGCCTAAATTTTCTCTCCAGTCCAAACCGTCTTAGACATGTGATAAAAAAAATCCCATGTGATAAAAACCTGTTCCCACCATTTATTTTGCTTCTATCTTCACCTATTTCTACACCAAAAACATATGCATACATACATATAGAATTTTGATATAGTAAAGACACCGTGAAAATTTTATAATAAGCAAGTCATGTCATTCATGTTGATTGCCACATAAAAAACATAAATTATTAATAGAATTTGAAAAAAATGCAATTAACATTTTATTATAATTACTGCTAGATTTTATGCAAATTTGATGGTTGTTACTTTTTTAATTAAGTTTTATTTTTTAAAAATTAAAATTTATTTAAATAAATTTATTTAGATAACATGTATTTTCAATTAAGATGTCTTTACTATATCATAACATGTATACACATAGAGTTGATTATATGTAATTAGTTGGGTATATAGTATCTAAATTACATGTAATCAAATGCCACATATCCAAGATAAATCTTATGTTAAACTATTATAGCAAAATTATACATACAGTCATCCTCTCATTTAGAAAAAAAAAAAATATATATATATATATATATATATATATTCGTAATTGTTCAAAACAACGTACGCAACATGTTACAGGACGTTATACCGTTGTGCAATATGCTGCATGACATTATACCATATTGCATGATATTATCCAGAGCATGTCTGGTCAATTTTTTATAAATGAGAAAAAAAAATTATATATATATATATATATATATATATATATTTAGTGGACGATGTTTCCCAGGTTAAGCTGCCCAACAACGTCCTGCAATATCTTTTGGGATTGTTATACACTCCACAAAACCTTGTGGGATGTGGGTCGGACAGCATAAGTTGCGCTTCGTCGTCCAGGGAGAAAACTATATTATATATATATATATATAGCTTTGAGTGGTTAGCTGCTTAATTTGGGAATTGCACATATTTGTGTAAATATATATTAGTTTCTGACCCAGATATGCTCTTTAATTAAATTGGATAAACATTGAATAAATAACAAAAAAAAGTCTGAGAAAAAGGATCAGGTTTCACATTGGTTCTGAAGGTAGCTATAACATATAATATACAACTTGTGGTGTGGAGTTTGTTTCGGGTTGGACAAGATATGTGATCCCTTTCCAGAGATTTGTTCATACAAAATCACCTTATAATTAAATTAACCCTAACCAAAGTTCATCTCCATTGTCCCTTTGATTTGTCTACCTCTTTATTATTAGGTCCTAAATTATGAAAATGGAAATGGCAGTGCTCATATTCTAGTCAATTTGATATATATTAAATAGATATACTTGATTTCACTTTTTAATTTAAAAATAAAACTTTTTAGAAATAGTGGTAACTTTAACATGATAGATAAAAGTTTTTAGCTATATATGATCTAACTACACTTCTGCATTAACAAGAATCGATAATGAGAAAAGGTGTAAAATATATGAAAGTGGGTTCTAGCAACAATTGCTCCAAAATGTCAAATCCATTGGATCTTTATACATAATATATAGTGCAAAAACCTTTCTTTCTTTTTTTTTTTTGTATTAAAAAAATGTTATTTTAAAAAGGTTATCTTCATGGTATGTGGAGGTGGAGGTAGGTGTTGTAAGATGAATGGGACCACATTGGTGGTTTTAATGGAGGATGACAGTAGAGATGGCTGTATGGAGAAGAGGCAGATGGAAGAAAGGGAACACTGAGAGACCAATTACGTGCTCCAATTACATCCATTTAATTTGTATCCCTTTTCCCACAACACTCTGATCACTGTCTCTCTGCACAAACTACAGCACCCCCAGTTTTAGCCCCACCTTCACCACCCCAAACCCCTAACCAAGCACACTACAGCAAAAGAACCCTTTCAGTACTACAACTTACCAAATATTACTTTTCTTTTCTTTTCCTCTTACCACACTCCGAGCAACTTCATGAAGATCATCATCATCATTTCAGTTTTCATTTTGTTTCCTTTACTGAGATTTTTCACATCCCTGAAACCCATAACCCTTTTCCTTTCCCTCCTTCTCTTATTGTCAGAATTTTCATGTCTCTCTCTTCAATAAACACAGCCAACGGACAAAATTAAAAACATCATCGTGATCATCACTAAGTTTTTTTTTTTTTTAATTTAAATCAAATTAAAAAAATGTTTAAATATTTGATAAATTAAGTTACCTTTTTAAGCAACCCTTTTTTTCGAATTTTCTTTTTAGCAGGGCATCTTGAGTGGGGAAAGTGGGGCTCACCAAATGTAGATCCCCTCCAGATTGTTGTAATAGGAAGTGACAAGTTCTAGGATCACATGGTGATGCATTGCACTTGCACCATAATATCATTCACAATTATCATGTCACAAAAAACTGGCCAACTTGTTCTGATGGTGGACTGCAGAGAATATATAATTTTTCTCTAATAAAAATACTTTTAAAATTTTAATATTAAAAAATAATATTTCCAATTAATTTTTCAAAACCATATGAACTGTTGCTTTTGATCCAACACTCCATATTATATTTTATATTATATTTTTATCATTATTTCAAAAATAATGATATCATTATTATAGAAAAACTATATATATATATATATATATATATATATGTGTGTGTTTTCAAAAATTCTCAAATTAGGATCATTCTGATAATTTTTTATTGACACTTTTTTTTTTATCAACCCTTGGACTGTTTTATTAGGACTGAGATTGAAGATGTATTAAGGGTTTACTTGAATCAAGGGTTCATTTGTACTTTGCGGTTTTAATATTCCACTATACTTGTTTAGCAATACATTTTTAAAGCTTATAAATAATAATAATAATCTTAGATGCTAACCAATCTAAGTCTCCTCATAACCATACTTACTGTCCAAATATACATTTTTATATGTTAGAAACTAATAAAACACAGATGTTGATACTAAACCAATCTGAATGTCCAGATAAAAAAATGATTATATATTTATATTAATTTCCTTGGCATCATTCTTTTTGGTGAAGATTGCATTTTCCTTGGCATCATAACAGAACTCAAATATGCAATACCAATGCAAGTTTTGGGAAAAAGGATTTGCAATTGACAAGACTTGTTGGAATTTTCACACAATTAATACAAAGATTCTATTCTCCTAGAAAATCGAACATGTTCCATCAGATTCTATATCTCTCTCACATTAATGCTTATTTATTAATTTTGCCCCTCCTTTTCCACCAAAAATAAAAGGCTGATATGCTTGTCATCTAAGAACAAATTATCCTAAGCAAATAAGCATCGTCTACGCACCTTTTTTTTTGGTGAATAATCGTCTACGCACTTTACATGTCGTTGTTGTTGGTATTTTCATTCGCATAGAAAAGAAAGCTTCCCACATTCCCATTACATTCCCTCTATTTCAAATTACTATCCAAAATGTCTACAATGCATGCATGTAGGAAACTATTACCCTCTTTCTTTCTATTCTTTTAACATTTGTACGGTATAGACTTGTTTGGCACAACACAGTATTTTTTCATACTGCATTGCTGCAGAATCCGACTAGAAGTTCGAATAAACTGCTCCCTCCAATTTCCAATGCAATAAAGGACAAAATTGTGATTATCATTTTTATTTTAAATAAATGTTTCATATTTTTTTTATTATAACATTATATTCCTGAACATATATTTTGTTAATAACATTTTACTTAACTATCACGAAACAATAATACATTTTCTATATAATGTATAAACCACTATATATATACTTCCTGACCAATTCAACATATAGAGTTGGTATCTATTAGAAACATGTTCCAACCTTATATTGGAATCGTGTTATTGTACCATGTGTGAAGTGTCATTGAATCAAATAATTTAAAACTAAAAACATTGACAACTGATGAACTGTTCGTTAGGCCATATGGCTCCCAACATAAAATAGGAACATATTGGTAATATGAATGGAATTGAGCGAATTATATGGGTTTTCTATGGTGGGAGATATCACCCTATAGCCATCATATGCGTATAATTATGCGCATGAGACAACAGCACTAGACTTTTATCTTTCAAATAGAGGGCAACGTCCTCCACTGTAACACTGGTATATATATAACCTTACATATTATCACTAATAATATATATATATTATATATATCATCAGCAAAACTGTCTCTAAAACTTTATAATTGACATTTGGCAATCTTTTTAATATATTTTAAAATAATATCACATCATTAATTTGATAAAGTTTTCAAAAACATTATTGTTCTCCAAAAACATAGGATCTAAATATAATTAATAATTTTTTTTTTGTAAATGGATCTAGATATTATTATGATAAAATTGAAAGGATCTAAATGAAATATCCCCTTTTTTTTTTTTTTTTTTTTTTTTTTTNACCAAATAAACATGTACAATTTTGTTGTAAAATATACAAGCGTATAACACGATTTCCCTCTTCTTCTTCTTTTTTTATTCTACCAATTAATTTTTCTTTAATGGCAAAAGCATAAACGCTTTGATTCCAACATTAACACAATTTTATTATTATATTACATTTTCTTTTTCTTCTACCATCTCCAACTTAAACATAGAACAACATTCCATAAACTTTTATTATCTTTAAATATTCTCCATCTTATACAATATTGTCATATTTTGAAGATATTCCAACATCATGTGCGTGAAATTTTGCATCCCGTAACAAACGAATAATGAGAATTTTTTCTCATTTGTAAGAAACTATTAATAATTTATAAATTTTCTCCTAATGACGAAAAAGTGTCTCCAAAGGGATGTTTATACAATCATCACTTCTTTCTCTGATAACATTCTATCCAGTCAAAACAAAAATGCTGCACCTAGCCAAAAACAAAGGCGAAAACCAAGATGTAAATCATAGAGGTGTCGATGCATAAAACCATGGAGGTGTTGATGTGAATCATGGAAGGAACTCAAAGGAGAGGGAAGGTAAGCAATTATGTACGAGAGAGAAACGGCCCGTGGGGATGAGGAAGAGGTCGGAAGGCGACGACTAAGGGAGTGAGGGCCTTTGGGACAAAACAAATAGGGCCAGGACTGGTTTCAGTCCTGTTCTGCAATGTCCCACTTTCAAACCCCAACAAAACAGAGACTACCCAAAATATGCAGGACAAAATGTAGAAATGAGAGAGGAAAGAAGAGCCAAACAGTGGATAGGATAAACCAGTCCTAGGTCCCACATGGCAAGCATATCCTAATAGACAAATGGTACCCCAAAGGACAGATATTTTTAAATGCTTCTCAGGCTAGCACGCATTGCATGGGAGCATTAAAAGCAAAACAGACTTTCATTAGATACTGATAAGTGCAATAAACGCAAGAATTTATTCCAATGACCAGATGCAGGCAAGACAAAAGAAAATTCAAACAGAAAGCACAAGAAAAAGAAGGAAAAATAAATAAATAAACAGAAAGCACAAGGGAAGGAAAAAAAATTAAAAATTAAAAATTAAAAATTAAATAAAAAGTAAAAAAATGAGAAAAAGAACAACCATAAAGGAAACCTTCTATAATATATAACTTGATCCTTTTTTCTCAAAAATAAAAATAAAATAAAATCAGCTCATAAGAAGACATGTCTCTATCAAGGTTTCCATCAGTACAATTCACATATTCACTGTTGGCCACCAAGCACAGATTTTTTTTTATTTTTTTGATAATTGCCACCAAGCACATTTCACTACTACATTCATACAACAAATTCATGCACAAAATTTAGAAGATTCCAATACAGTCATGATTGAAACCACTAAACTCACAAATCTGCAAAGAAAAACAAGATTTGCATGAGGAATAATTCCCAAACACAGCAACTTATCTTGGTTGGTAGGGAAGGTAGTCTAGGGAGTAATTTTGGAATCTACAGCTGACGCTTCACCTACTTTTCCGTAGCAATTAGCCATAAAGCAAAAAAAAAAAAAGTTTTCCACCAGGTGGGATGATTTTTCATTGGAGAAATTCTCAACTAATTGTAGATAAGTCGCCTCACCCAGCATTTGGTGACAGCTACTAATCTGAGTTGCCCCGCATGCATGAAAAACTATCGCTTTATGACTAATTTGTTCCCCATAACTCTTTGGAAATGATGTGTCCACCATTGCCCAATGCCTATACAAAATTACGATAAGCTTCTTGTTAGCTTTTCAACAGCGAACAGTTCATACAATATTTACGAAAGCACCCATACAATTTGCTGAACAAAAGTATTTTAAGACAATTCACAACAAGTGCCAAGAGCAATATCAATAATCAAGATATGAAAATTGATACTTTAGGCACGCATCATTGATTTACACAACACACACGCTACACAAGACAAATCTAAAATGTCAGGGAACTACCTATTCTAATCTATAATCACATATTTGTTGGGACCTAACTTGTACACATATGGCAACCGATCAAATCTTTGAACACTTCCCTCAGTGGAAAGGTGCCTTGCATACCTAGCTTATCCAAGATTTGATGAAAGCTCACATATCAAACCTTTCGTGAGTACATGAACCAGCTGATTGGTGGATAAGACATAAAGTGTACACACTTGACCACCATCCAACTTCTCTTTGCTAAGGAGATGATCACCTCCATATGTTTTGTTCTATGATGCCGAACCAGATTATAAGCAATTTTTATGGTAGCTCTGTTGTCAAAATACAACGTGATAGGTTCTGTGACCTTTTCCTTAAGATCTGTGAGAACTGATTTTAGCCAAAGTAATTCACAGATTCCGTGCTTCATTGCTCCAAATTCACCTTCTACACCTTTCTAAGAGACAACTGATTATTCCTTACTCCAACTAACCAAAATTCCCCTAAACCATACATTATCCAATGGTTAATATTCTATCTACAATGGAGCCTACCCAATTAACTGTCAATTCATCTGCCTTTTGAAACATTACCCGTATTTAGGTGCTGCATTCAGATATCTAATAATTTTGCACACAAATTATAAGTGAGACTTTAGTGAGACATGCATGGATTGATTTCTCACACATTCACACACACATCATATTAAGTATTTGGTCATGGGAAAAGTAGATTAGTTTTCCTACCTAATATATGCCTCAGTTGGCCACAGGTCCTTCGTCCATATGCTAGCATGCAGTCCGCTTCAATATGGGTATCTACCAGTTTGCTTTCAATCTATCTGTCTTTCCTCAAGTCTTGTGCGTATTTTTGCTGAGAGCGAAGATATTTTTCTCTTTTTTTTTAGATATGGCTACTTCTATCTCAATGAAGTCCTAAGAATTACAAGTCCTTGACGTCAAATTCCTCTTTTATTTGTGTACCTTAAGTTTTCCAATTTCTTCCAAGTCCTCACACTTGTGACATCAACAATTAATGTTGTTAGCTTTACCAGCAGTGAATGTTTTATGGTAAAAGTATAATCACCTTGGCTTTGATATAACCTGTTTTCACCAGACTTTGCGAATCTTCCAAACCAGTCTTTGGGGCATTATTTGAGTCAATAAATTAATTTCGTATGTTAACTTTGTTATCTACTGCCACTATTATTTAAGTTCGATATACATAGTTGGGCTCACTTCCTATCAGCTTATATTTTTGGGATTAGTAGCAACTTAACAATAAGAACCTAGTCATAATAAAATCTTGGAACAAACAGACAGGAGGCACTCCTACAAAAGTCCTGCCTGCAAGACTTAATTTTCTAAATTATGTCATTAAGTAGTTAACTTCACTACAGCATCCATAGAACCCAAACTTGGACGTTTATTAAAATTTTCAGCTGAATCTTGTCTGTTTCTAGGACATCCCAAATATAATTTTTTATACTTACAACCTGCAAAGGAAAACACTTCTAAAACTCATATGGTAACAAATTCACCCAACTCTACCACAACTATTATCAAACACACATATTACAGCACTTCATAAAGAACATAACATATTCAAGCAGCAGACCTTAATACATCCTAACTTAACTAAGAAATCCAACAAACAAAATTTAAGTTTACATCTCAAATACAAACCAAATCCAAAACATGTCAACCATATTGATTTGCCACATAAAAGAAAAGAAAAAAATTATCAATTGAATTTAAAAAAAAAAAAAATTAATCTTTTATAAAAGTTGTGGATTTCATTTAAATTTGATGGGTTGTTACTTCTTTAATTAGGGTATATTTAGAACAATCAAAATAGAGATGGCATTATTTAGAGGGTATATTACATCCCCCTCCCCTGAAGTTTCCCTAAATAATAATTAAA